>OX465246.1:11524896-11733894 GCA_949987775.1 Aproaerema taeniolella
ATGTAAATTCTTTATTGATGAAAAACAGTACAATTTAACAAATATATTATACGACCAGACGTCGACTTTCTTTTTGAGAATTTCATATAGGTTCCTTAGAAAAGTGGTTTAGTTTCATGGGGAGAATCAGCTTCCAAAATTTGGCTAGCTAATTTAAAGTCGCAGTTTAAAGTATAACACTATCTTTGTTAAACCGCCCCGCCGCGCGCCGGCCGTAGGATTTTAATTCAATTTAATCGGTAGTTATCTCAAAACTATGCTATACTTTTAGGGAGAGAAAGGAAACGACGGTTTTCCTGGATATAGTGGCGATAAAGGACAAAAGGGTGACAAAGGTTACGCAGGTCTACGAGGTGTGCCCGGCAACTCAACATTAGGAACTCCGGGTAGTCCAGGTGAAATGGGTCCTCCTGGAGAAAAGGGAGACAAAGGTACACCAGGTATCAACGGTATGCCGGGTAACCCAGGACAAAAAGGAGATATTGGTGGACGTTGCAACGAATGTTGGCCGGGAGGACCAGGCCCAAAAGGAGATCGTGGTAGCGATGGACGGGACGGCGAGCGCGGTGAACGAGGGCCTGCAGGACCAACAGGTCTCCCCGGCGAACGAGGAATGGACGGTCTTAATGGACTTCCTGGGACAGCTGGTGCTCCGGTACGTATACAGACAAATTAGTATTAACTTCAAAATATACATCGTAATAATTAAGTACAATATAAACATCCTGATGAAACCCGCACGTCTGAGAAAATTCGTTTTCGAAAGACGAGCGGTCCACCAATTCGCATTGGGCCAACGTGGTAGACTAAGGCCTAAATTCCCTTCGTGTTTCGATGAGGCCCGTGCCCCTCGGTGAGGAGGTATATGGGCTGATAAGAAGGACAAATATATATAGAACGAAATGGAAAATAAGTTTTTGATTGAGTGCATAAAACTGTCAGAGATGTCACATCGTCAGACACGTTGCTCGCACAGAAATATTGACGCGATGATTCTCACCGGTGCCGTCGCCGGCGCCGTTATACCAAGCTTTCCAATCGCTGCCGGCCGGCAAACCGTCAAGGAAACCGTCAAGTGTAAAAACGCCCAATGAGCCTTTTTATAATTCGAACGGCATGGCACGGCATGACAGAATTTGTATTACCATTGCCTTCTATGTTCCCAGCTTCTAGTATCACTAGTGCATGGAGGAAATGGTAATACAATTTTAAAATGGCCCGCGTTTTTCCACTTGACGGTTTGCCGGCCGGCAGCAACTGGAAAGCTTACTGTCACGGCGCTGGCGACTGCACGGGTAACAACCATCGCCGTTTCGGCGCCGGCGGCGCCGGTCAGTGAAAAACATGCCATATGTTTTCAAACATTTTTGCTTCCCCGGTAGCCGGACCGCTACCGGCGCCGGTGCCGTGCCATTGCCGTGCCGTCAAGTGGAAAAACGCCCAATGGCTTGTCAATTTTATTGACGAAATGTTTCGTCTGTATTGGAAGAATTTTATTGAAGAGAAAAAAAATTGTGCAATATTACTAAAGTATATATGGGTCGGCTTTTTAAAATCTGGTTTCTAAAATTAATTACAACGGCATAGAGCAATTAAAAGGGAAAAACTAGTAAGTACCTACCCTTTTATTCGGAAATAGCTACTAAGAAATAAGCAAGTCACATTCAATGATGTTACAGTCTCACCTCAAAACTTCGATAAGTAATACCTAGTAGTCATAAAAAACCGATATAAGAACAATTCTCCAAAAAAAAGGATGTCCGCTAACTCTTTATTTGCACGCGTTATATTTTAAGATGTAATAGCAAAAATGTTAAACTTGTTACGCTTCTTAACTACAGTCAAAGTTAAAAATAACTTTATTTCATAGAAAATACATAATGTTACTTAAAATACGTCAAAATAGTGAATTACATTAGCATTTTTAACTTTGCGCCTATTCACAAAGGTGCAGTCTTCCCCAGGAGAAGAATAGGCAAGAAACACCGAGGGTCGTTCATTTTAAGTCAATCATATTTTCCTCACTTCTAATTCTAATTGGCTTAATATCTGAATGACTCTGGAGCTGAGCAATTTATTCCCATGGTTGCTTGTTTAACAGATAATCAGATAAAATAGCCCTTTTTACAAAGATTTTGTTTAATCATTGTCTTAAGTTTTTCTAAAGGTAAGTTTTGAATACTTACATAAAGACATATTCGGTGACTTTAAATTATTAATCGAATTACCGTTAGGAACTATAACGATTTAAAGTTTGTTAGTAACGGTTCTCGCTTTTAATTCGGAAATTGTTAAATTATCTCTCTTTCAACTTTCAACCTCTCGGGTGGTTAATCAGTCCATGAAACTGAACAACTTTCCCAAGGAACATAGGTCAAAATACGAAAAAAGAATTTTTAGTTCCTATACAAACTTCATCAGCATATAGCGCATTTCATATGGGAGATCATAATTTTTTTCGTATTTTGACCTATGTTCCTTGGGGAAGTTGTTTAGTTTTATGGACTGATTAACCACCCGCAGAGGCGGCGTTAGGCGTGGGCCACCGCCTACGGCCTCGCGGTTCGAGGGGCTTCGCGCCGTAACGTAAAAATGTATTCGTTACAAAATAATAAATAAATTGACATAAGAATTTTTTTAGGCTAGCAACATTTGTTATCGTTGCTTTACTGTATCGCGGGAAACGAACGGGGAAGACCCTCTGTCAAATTTTGTTTTTATTTAGTCTAGCAATGTTCTTGGCAATGCGTTGCTATCACGGGGAACCCATAGTGACCAGACTTGGGGATTTCCCTTAAGGTTCGGCTTCAATGTTAAAACATGAAATAGTTGTCTAACGGTTTTTTAATTTATTTATAACATTGCTTCTTGCGCCACCAGAGGGCCTCGCTAAATGTATCTTGCCCACATCAAATTATGGTCTTGCCCCGCCACTGACCACCCGAGAGGTTGAAAGAGAGATACCTAAAGCAATGCCTATACAGCTAATGAGAAAATCAATAAAGAAATATAAATGTGACCCTAACTAAAAAGTGTAAAATAAGATAAATTAATTTAAAAATAAAAAACCGGACTGCGTAATAATAGGTCTATGAAATTGCCGATTTTTTCTCAAGCTTTATTCATAATTTATTTGATTGAACAGCTATTACTAAAATTGTTTTTTATTTAAAACCTTGGCCATATAACGGAGATATTGAGTCAAATGAATACAAATTTACTTTAGATCTATTTGCTGAAAAAGAAGCTCAAATATGGCTCGTTTCATCCGTTGCCCGATTCATTGCTTATTTTTGCTATACCGTTGTTACAGTTACAACTTTCAATAAAGTAAGTATGATGAAAATTAACTTAATGTTGTCTAAACCTTCCCACAAAATTTTGCTAATTTGGATTTCGCATTCCCGAGAAAAATCCAAAAAAGTTAGTATGGAAAATTCAGTTTTCCAAAAATATTGTATGGAAAACGGCAATTTCCAAGGTAAAGGCCTATTATAAACTAAAAAGAAAAAAATAAGTAAGTCGAGACTTTAATGAATAACATAACGATTTTAACATTGGGTCCAATAAAAAATCCGGCTCCCGACTACTGTTAAAATCGTTATGTTACTCAATAATATTCAATAACAAAAGTTTCAACTAAACTTACTCGTTTTTTTCTTTTCAATTTTTCGTAGTAAAATCGGGTTTATTTATTTTTTAAATTAATTTATTTTAGAAAAATAAAACGTTATTTTCAGGGTGAACGAGGCGATGATGGTCCAAGTGGACCACCAGGACCAAAGGGCTCCGATGCAATTATACCTTCTAATCTTATTAGAGGCCCTCCAGGAGAAAAAGGAAACCAAGGCGAGCGAGGTTTTCCGGGACCTAAAGGAGAAAAGGGTCATAATGGAGTCAAAGGCGAACGCGGATCTGTTGGTATGCCTGGTCCGAAGGGTGATCAAGGACTAATGGGCCAAGCTGGGGAAGACGGAATACCTGGAAGTGATGGATCACCTGGTTTACCAGGAATGCCAGGTCTTTCAATAAAAGGAGAAAAAGGTTTACCCGGAAATTTGGGTCTAAAAGGTGACAAAGGTACGCCTGGAAGAATGGGTAAACAAGGTGAACCTGGTCAATGTCCTGCCAATCTCCAAGAGTTAACAAAGGGTGACAGAGGAGCTCCAGGTTCACCTGGCCCTCAAGGACCTGAAGGTAATTGATACAGCTTAAATTCGGATTGTAAACGTAAAGTAGACTCAGTAAAATTAATATTTACTCTTTCTAATGTTTTGTAGGTGAACCTGGTGAAAAGGGTGACAAAGGTTATTCAGGTCGTCCAGGAGAAAAGGGTGAAATGGGTGTGCAAGGGAGACCAGGGCCTGTGGGACGCAGAGGTCTTACCGGTCCCAGAGGTGATAAGGGTGAAATGGGAGAGAAAGGCTTCGCGGGCACTCCTGGAGAAGTAGGACCAAGAGGAAACCCAGGGTTACCGGGCTCCAAGGGAGACAAAGGTGAAATAGGACCATCGATGCCCGGTCCTCCAGGGCCTCCTGGATTGACTGGATTGAAAGGAGAACCAGGAATTCGAGGTTTACCCGGAACACTTGGTGACGACGGTCCCCCAGGTCGTGCAGGTTTACCAGGTGAAAAAGGAGATCAAGGCTTCTCAGGACGCCAGGGCCTTATAGGACAACCAGGCCAGAAAGGTGAACCTGGACCAGTAGGACCACCTGGAGTACCAGGAACGCCAGGAATCCCTGGTAGACCAGGAATCAAAGGACGACAAGGTTTTCCTGGAATTCCTGGACAACCAGGTTTGATTGGATACCCAGGGCAAAAGGGGGAGCCAGGAATGCAAGGACCAGATGGACCAAAAGGTTTCCCTGGTCCTAGAGGACGACCTGGGACTCCAGGATTACCCGGTACTGATGGAAGTCCCGGTGAAAAAGGAGACAAAGGCGATTACGGCTTATCAGGTGAACCAGGTGCTCAAGGACCTATGGGTCCTACAGGACCTATGGGACCACCAGGATTGAAAGGAGATCAAGGTTTCGAAGGACCACCTGGGCCCCCAGGTCAAATGGGAGCACGCGGTGAAAAAGGAGACAGGGGTTTTGTTGGCCCAGTAGGTCCTAAAGGAGATGCAGGCTTAGCATCGGATAAAGGACAGAAAGGAGAACCAGGTATGCCAGGACTAAGAGGTTTAGATGGCACACCGGGAGCAGATGGACCAAAAGGAGATAAAGGTAATGCCGGCTTACCTGGATTTGGATTACCAGGTCCTGCTGGGCCTAAAGGCGATGTCGGTATGCCTGGTATGGATGGAATCCCTGGCCAAAGTGGACTTAAAGGTGATCGTGGCTATCCCGGAGAACCAGGACCAAAAGGAAACACAGGACCGAGAGGAGACCCAGGTCTACCTGGTAGTTCTGGCCTTAATGGTACCCCTGGGCTTCCTGGAGATAACGGTCCACCTGGAAGTGTGGGTAGTAAAGGTGACAAGGGTGACTCGGGACTTCCAGGACGTCATGGATTAAATGGTCTTAAAGGAGATATGGGACCACAGGGCCCTCCTGGCTTGACTGGACCAGTAGGCTATACAGGACCTAAAGGAGATAGGGGTCCACCAGGTCCGTCTATAAATGTAAAGGGTGAAAAAGGAGACATAGGTCCTCAAGGTATACCAGGACCTCAAGGACAAAAAGGAGAAAGAGGTTTCGATGGAGCAGATGGAGCGCAAGGTGAAAAGGGCGATCGCGGTTTCACTGGACAAAAAGGAGAAATGGGTCGCATTGGCTTCACTGGAGAAAAGGGTAATTATAATTACAGTAGGATAACTACTAAACATAACCCCTGACAAAAAATGAGCAGTGTAATAAGTTTGACATGATATCTGTATATCTATATCTGTGTGTCTGTCTGTGGCATCATAGCTACTAAACGAATTTTAGGAGCTACGATGCCACAGTTTTTTTTTGTTCGAAAGCATACGTGATCCAGATGGTTCTTCTTAGCTATATTTAATCAAAGTTGGTTCAGCCATTGAGGAGTTATTAAGTTTAACTGCTTTACACAAAACATTAAAACACCACTTAGACAATGTGCTAAACTGACGTAGGTATGTCATTTTTTTCTGACATAAGCCGGGTTTGTGTTGTTATTGTTTAATTTATCCCTTTCGACAACGGAATCTATGTCTTCCGTTGTCGAAAGGGATAAGCCGTTTTTTAAACATTGTCTTAGGGCTCTTTTTTTGTCATGCGTGTTTGCGCCCGCATGCGGACCAGGCCCGCATGCGTGCCGCCCGCAACCTGTCACTTCATACATGTTCTTATTGTAAGGCGGGCCACATGCACGCGGTTAAAGAAAAACATGTATGAAACAATAGGTTCTGGGTGGCACGCATGCGGGCTAACTAAACCTAAACTAAACCTAAAGCCCTAACACCTAAGGGCTTTAGGTTTAGTTTTTTTTTTGTGTAAAGGCCCAAAATGTCGGGGGTTATTATATATTTTTTTAATTTGAGTTATTAATATTTTACGATGACATTACTTTTTCAGGAGACAGAGGTCCAGTAGGACCAACTGGCCTTCCAGGATTGACCATCAAAGGAGAAAAGGGTTTGCCTGGCTTACCGGGTAAACATGGTCGGGCAGGGCTCCCAGGGGCGCCTGGTGAGAAAGGTGACCAAGGCTTAACGGGACTCCCTGGGCCATCTGGACGTCCAGGTGTTCCAGCCCCTCCAGGCCCACCAGGTGAAAAAGGAGATCAAGGTCGAGAAGGTCTTGCGGGTCCACCTGGATTTGATGGCGCACCAGGCCTTCCCGGCCCCCCTGGAATCATTGGTGCTAAAGGTGAAAGAGGTGAAAAAGGTGCAACCGGATTTGGTTTGCCTGGCCAGAAAGGTGATCAAGGGCCGCCAGGCCCTCGAGGATTTCAAGGTCAAAAGGGTGACAGAGGAGACCGTGGTCGGGATGGTTTAAATGGCTTGCCTGGCCCAATAGGTCCACCTGGTGAAAAGGGCGAGAGAGGGTTCCAAGGTCGAAACGGTCTCCCTGGCACAATAGGACTAAAAGGCGACAAAGGTGAACCGGCTACTATCGTATATGGACCTAAAGGAGAACCAGGTCCAAGAGGACCTCCTGGCTTGAACGGTCTTCCAGGAAAGGATGGGGAAACTGGAGGCCCAGGAATGAATGGCTTACCTGGGACAAAAGGAGATAGAGGATATCCAGGTCAACCAGGTCCACCAGGACCTCCTGGTCCAATGGGTCTGCAAGGGATGCAGGGTGAACAGGGTCAGATTGGTATCACCGGACAGCCCGGTCTCCCCGGACCTCCGGGAGAACCGTGCAGTAGAACAGAATACTTGACAGGAGACATCTTAGTACGTCACAGCCAGACGAGGACAGTTCCTCAATGTGAACCGGGACATGTGAAACTATGGGATGGTTACTCATTGCTTTACATTGATGGTAACGAAAAATCACACAACCAAGACTTAGGCCACGCTGGCTCTTGTGTAAAGAAATTCAGTACTATGCCGTTCCTCTTCTGCGACCTCAACGAGGTTTGTAATTACGCCAGCCGAAACGATAGAAGCTACTGGTTATCTACGACAGAATCAAAACCGATGACACCCATAGAAGGAAAGGAAATTGAAAAATACATTTCAAGATGCGTTGTATGCGAAGTACCATCAAACGTCATAGCTATCCACAGTCAGTCGAATGCACCACCTGACTGCCCTCCAGGATGGACAGACTTATGGATCGGAAACAGTTTTGTTATGGTACGTTTTTATACCCTCTTACTTTTTATCGGTTGTTATATCCTCTTGATGGCCGGTTTGGTTGAGTAGTAGTTACGCTGCCTCTTGATCGACGGGTCCTGGGTTCGATTCCCAGTCGGGCAAATATTTGTGTAAAAATCAGATGTCTGTAAAAATCAGAGGTCATGTGTGTTTGTGTCTGTCTTTATGTATGTTCCAAGGGACTCACGACACAAGGGAAAAGGCCTTTGAGTGAGTAGCGTGTATGTGTGTGTGTATATCTATTCGCACTACACCACAAATTCTAACTTCTTGTAATTACTTTACAGCATACGGGTGCAGGCGCCCAGGGTGGCGGTCAAGCCTTGGCTAGCCCTGGATCCTGTTTGGAACACTTCAGAACTTCTCCGTTCATCGAGTGCAACGGAGAGGGCGGCACCTGCTATCCCTTCGCTTATCAACTCAGTTTCTGGCTGACAGTTGTCGAACCTTGGGAGCAATTCCAGCTACCAGATAAAGAAATATATCATCAAGGACGACTTAAAGAGAGAGTATCTCGGTGCACAGTGTGTATTAAGAACACGTAGCGCGCAATAGTAAAGATATAGAGTATCATTTCAGGTTTTAGTTGCGATTTTTTAAAGTAAGTACCTACCCACAGAAAAAAAAGCCATTTAGCGAAAATTTCTTTAATAATTAGAAAAAAACTTACGTAACAAGAACAACACACAGTGCAACTTGATGGATACTAAAGTCACTCTATTTGACTCGTGATTGTGAAGATTATCAGTTCGACGATATTTCATAAATTAATAATTATTGTTATGTTACTATAAACCTACTGTAAATATTTACTATTGTCATGAGCATGTTGAGTGAAGTGAATTAAGTTACTTCAATAAATGTTTTTGTATTAAGGACTTATAGATACCTAAGTACAGAAAACGCCAAAGCCAAAAGAAAGTAGATAAGAATACTAATAGTACCTTAATATTTTTCTAAGATCTGTTTAGTATTGAAAAAGAATCATATTTATACAAAAACAAAAACGATGTGATCGATAATACCTACCTAAATGGCATATTTTAACCCTACTTTAATTTGTTGTCACTAGTCACAGATTATTGTACCTAAAACATGAAACTTTGTCAGACTAATAATAGGTACCTACCTAGATATTTTTGGATAGGCAAATATATTTAAATTGTTGCATTGCATTAATGACTTAGGCTTATTGTGATAATTTAAATATGCATCACTTTATATTTATTAGGTACAAATTTAATTCACAAAATTAAAAAATGAACTATTATGTTATATGTAAGACAGTAACAGCCTTCCCAGGATTCCTAAATTTTTGGTTTTAAATAATTATTATGTACAGGGACAACGGCACACCATGCTATCCAAAACTGTAAAATTTCTTCAATCGATTTTCAATTTTAACTCCAAGCATTAGAGTTTACTATCCATTGGGGAAATTTGACAGTTTGTGGTAACCTGATGTGCTGTTGACTGTACAGTTTTCACTGCCAATGTAGATAATTATTACATTTAAGTATACATAGATTTTATTAATTATGTAATTAAGTAAGTACCTACTCATAATAAATAAATCACTCAAAATACTATTTTCTTTAACATTATTTAAGTACTTTTATTGTTAAATAAATCCTTCCTTATTCTTTGCCTACAATAATAACTGTAAAATTTTTAAAAAAATTATCATCCGCGACATTCGATTGCTTATTACTTTTAGTACGTCAGCTTTCAAACAAAAAAAACCGCATCGATATCGATCCACCCGTTAACAGAAGATATAAACGCAGTGACATATTCTATTCTTTGAGAAGATACACACGTCAATCAAATCAAACGTAGGTATAACACCTTTTTTTTCGCGCGTTTTTTTTTTCAATAAGCGCAACACGTACAACCAGTAATCATACAATTTGCGTTCGATTTCTATGAATGACAGATGTTCTAAATTCGAATCTCATTTACGCCCGCTAAAAATTTAGCGCTTTACTCCTGCTTATAGAGGAACAAAGCGACGCTTTTCGAATAGAAGGGATGAAACGGATTAAATTACCTAGAGATCTGCCTATCTAACTTATTTTTAGCCCCCGACAAAGAAATAGGGTTGTTATAAGTTTGACGTATACAGAGTGTGAGGGTCAGCTTAGCAATTAAATGGTGGAATCATTTGGCGTATTTTATAGGGGGGGCCTGACAAAAATTAAATGTACTCTAGCTTAATACGCTGTGTACCTATTCAAAAGTAACTTCGTTCCGTGGGAATTCGGGAAAATTATGTAGCCTATGTCCATCGGGGATAATGTAGCTTTCTAATGGTGAATTTTCCAAATCGGTCCAGTAGTTTTAGAGCCTATTCAATGCAAACAAACAAATAAACAAACAAACAATCAATATGCGTAGATAGAAGACTAATATTATAAAGAGGAAATATTTGATTGTTTGTTTGTTTGCATTGAATAGGCTCCGAAACTACTAGACCAATTTGAAAAATTCCTTCGTCATTAGAATCCTACATTATCCGTGATGAATATAGGGTACCTACATATTTTTCCCAAATTCCCACGGGAACGAAGTCCCGGGCGGAAAGCTAGTATGTAATAATAAGTAAATACTTATTATTATTTGACGTCAATTATAGAATTTCGAATTGGTAGCCCAACATTCTGGGGTGGGCCTAGACCATACTGGGGTGGGCACGGCCCACCCGGCTCCCCCTCTATATACGCCCATGGGTGGAATCCACCCATGAGACATATTTTTGAAACGATAGAATTCCAATTCGCATACGAATTGACAAGGTTCGCGTGAGAATCTCATACAAATCTTGTCAATTCGTATGCGAATTGGAATTCTATTGTTTCAAAAATCAGGCCCCATAACTATGATCAGGTATAAGTAATATTTTTTAACGGAAACGTCAAGTTAAGGTAAGGAGTTTTCGTTATTTACCTACTTTGGCGCTACGCAATGTATCACGAAACTGCGCCCTGTGCCGCCTGTGCGAGATCCCCCCGCGCCGCCCCTCTGTCAGAATGCGATGTACATTGCTGGTTTTCATGTTTTACGCTGTTAATATTACGGATCCGCCACGATTCGTATGGAATGGGCGCCACTATCGCAGGTTTCGCGCACAGAACACGCACATGATACTGACGTATGTTTCGTTCGCGGGCCGGCCAAAATTTACATTTCACCGGCGACGCGACGTAAGTACTTTTAATTCTTCACACCCCTTGCGAGCCATGATTGTCGCTAAAAAACTATTTTGTTATATTGATTGACAATCAAAATGATTGATGGATGGACATGACATTGAAAATCGTACCTACATTGATTGACAGTACTGACGTCAGAACAGACAGTGTTGCCAACACAAGATGTTCTGGACGACATTTGTCACTTTTTAAATTACAATCTATTTTACAACAAACTATAATAAAAAGTTGAATTAGTCTGATATCCATTTCTAAAGAAGTCTTCAAATAACGATTTTTGTGGGACTTAGCTCCGCCATACGAAAAACTAGTATGTACAGTTAAGAGCAGGTCACGCTTTACATTACCAGTTTAAGCTGAGCTCTGATTTATTCTGCGCGCCATACAATGCAGGGCCAGTCCAAAGTGTCAAGCTTGACGTGCTCTTGAGTGCACTTATTTGGCATGTTTTCCTAAATACAAAAAGTGGGTCCGTCACCTCGTAGGGGTATGGAGGGGGTAGCTATGATGTAGTAAAGATGGCGGCCGGGCTTATTCTATTTAGCAGTATTTTTAGATAACGTACGGACAACTAAGTCCGTAATCTTTAAAGTACTGTAGACACGACTCCGTACTTGATTAATAGAATATATGAAGCCATTTAGAGGAATATCCAAAGGTTTGTAGGTTAACTCCCGTGGGACTTAGCTCCGCCATACGGACAACTAGTATGTACAGGGACAAGGGCACATCATTCTATCCAAAACTTTCAAATTTCTTCAATCGATTTTCAATTTTATCTCCAAGCATTCGAGTTTACTATCCATTGGGGAAAGAGCATCGAACCTCTGTGGCATGCCTAAAGTTACAAGTACATAAAAAGTCGCGTTTTTAATGTACACGTATGAAACATATGCCAATCGACAGAGAAAATAATTACAAACAACAAATACCTACTGATTGACAAAATGTCGTAAGTAGGGAATCCAATCCCGCAAACGCGGGATCCCGCAAATGCGGGATCGAAAATGCAGGATTAGTCGTGCGGCATCCCGCGTTGGATGATTTTTTTTTATTAAGAACTAAAAGTTGTAAAATTGGCTAAGACGATGCTCTGATTATTATTTTATTAGACAGTAAAGCCTCATTAATAAGTATTTAAAGACTTTTCCTATGGAATACGTGACTTTTCTTTGGAGTTTTTAAAAAATAATGTTGTTTGCTGTCTTTATTTTACAGCTTATATATTAAGCTATAGTTTGAAATTCTATTTTGAGTTGTATGAATCCTGTAGGTATTGAAATAGAACAATCGAACAATATATGTACATGTATATAAGAGTCATTTTTTGTATATAACTTCACAATAATCTCTATATGAATATTTTTTATTATAATTTATTTTTTAGTCTGAAACTAATTATCCGAAACTGCGGAAAATTTAAATATCCGAAACGCGTTGCTACTGGTAAGAGTCAATATGACGTCAAAGTTCAAGACAACAAAATTACCAAATGAATGAATATTTGTATATTGGTTAGAGAATGCTGTTCCATGATGAATTAGTTGAAATTTTGTCAAAATATATTAAAATCCACAAAACAGTCGTGAACTGTTACCCTAATCGCGCCAAAATGGTGGCCATTTCAAGTATCCGTGTCAGTTAGCTACTTTTAACTTTCGAAATAAAATACTTTTAATTACTTTTCATAGTAGATATTTTTAACGATTATTTAGCGATGTTAGTTATTTTTTTATAATTTATTGTACATGAGCATAAATTATACGAGTCACAGTATAAGAAAAACAGCACAAAGGCGGACTTATCCCACAAGGGGATTTCTCGCACAAACCAAAAAAAAATACACGCATATTCCGGCGATTAATTATTGTTAGAAAAGTTATTATATCATTTGTGTCTTAATTGTTATGTGAAAAGGTACGATACAAAGGTACAATTATTTTTGTTGTAAAAGTTTTCATACTTAGTTAAACGAGGGAAAAATTCATTTGGTTATTATTAAAAACGAGCGTGAGTTTAGTTTGTAAAGAGTCTAAAAGTTCAAGTAAAGTATGAAAACATTTTTTAAGACTAATAAATGGGTTTAAAACAAAAAAATATCAAAAAATCTTAATCCCGGAAATCCCGCGGGATCCGCGGGATTGATGACCTCAATCCCGCAGGCGTGCGGGGTCACGATTTTGTTGCATGATTGGATTCCCTAGTCGTAAGTGATATACTTTCTGAGTAATTTCAGTTTGAAAATATAAAATATAATTAAAAGAAAATCATCATTTAAACTGATTTAAAAGTCCATTATCATCATTTTAAAGCATCCCGCGCCACGACTAGCATTAAATTGGATTCCTGTTATACTAAAATAATAGGAACAGCAAAAAAAATATGTAAAATATGTTTTTGGTGAAATCCACATCAATCAAAATCCAAAATCTACTCATTGATTACAAGCCTGGGTCATCTATCAAGAAAAATACAACGTTAATGCGGCGCGAAGGGTGCAGGTTGAAAGAAAGGGACCAACCACAGGGTTGTTCTTTACTAGTCATTTTGTCACTCACTGTCACCGTGATCTTTATCAATAAAAAAAGCAACTCATACTCATTGGTGTGCTCTTGACTACAATCTTGCCCTAAATCTTCTACGGTTGGACGAGCTTACAGTCTAGTGTTAAAAATAAGGTTGAAAGTCTCTACGTTAACTTAAATACAGAGACATTGCTCGACTGGAACCGCCCTTCGTAGATCGCTTTCCACGCCGCTGGTACGCCGCTTCTCGCACCGCTGGTTCGCCGTTTCTCGTGCCGCTCGTACGCTATTTCCCACGCCGGCGCCATCGCGCGCGGCCATCGAGAAGGTTCCGGGATCCGAACAAACATCACTTTATGATTTTGAGACTTTCCTCAGTTTGGTTGGGACACTGACTTTTGATTTTGACTTCGTATCAATGACATCATAAGAACTAAGAAGTGGCTAGTACTTCAATATAATGAGTGGAGAAATAAGTACTGATAAGTCCTCCTGATCCACTACAGGATATCAAGACTAATTAATTCTTGTGGCCCCACTGGTGGAGGTAACCGGTGGGGATACCAGGCCGCAAGAGAATCACCTGATTGTCCGAAAGAAAGATGATTACATGCTACGGAAGGCGCCGGCTTTAAGTGCCTAAGTATCTGCGATAGTAGTCGGTACATGAGCCACTGCGAAGGTCTTTAGCGGGTCAATAACTTCGACACTAGGGTTTATGAGGTTTACCGCGGAATATATGGTTGGTATACTCTTGGACATAAGGGTGATGGTTTAGATATCCCTCACAAAGCTCATAACATCATATTTGTGATCGCGGACGGCGTACGATAGGGCGAGCAGTACTAATTCCGCAGAAGAAACACTGTGACCCCGGCGGGCCTAAGTTTCTTGACATCGCGGAAATGTCAATAAGAATAGATAAAACAGCTAATGTTAACAGTCAAGAAATAACAAAAATATCATCAACAAAAACTTCACAAAAGATAACACCGACAAACCGACGGCCGGTTTGGTCGAGTGGTAGTGACGCTGCCTCTTGATCGGCGGGTCCTGGGTTCGATCCCCAGTCGGGGCAAACATTTGTGTAAAAAGCAGATGTTTGTTCTCGGGTCATGGGTGTTTGTGTTTGTCTTTATGTGTGTTCCGAGGGACCCACGACACAAGGGAAACCTTAGTGTGGGCCTTTGAGTGTGTAGCGTTTATAAAAAAAAATTACAACTTAAACTTCTTCTACAGCAACGATAACGCTTGTGCACGGTGCAAGTCACGATGACAAACTGACTGACTTGACCTGCCCGTCTAACATAAGCGCGGTGATAAAGCTTCTCTACGCATGCTGTCTTATTAATTCTTTATTAAAAGGAACGTGACAGCATGCGTACAGAAGCTTAAAAAACGTGACAACATCCAAAGCTTCTCTCATGCTATGCTACCCTCATGGCGCGGCAAACAGCCCTGTGGTTCATAGACAGTGGTAAAGAGGGGGACAGGAAGAGATGCGGCTCATGACACTTATCACGAGCAGCATCTCTTCGTTTTTTAAGTACTGATGGATGACTCGGGCTTGTAAGGATTTTGTTTCATATTGATTTCACCTAAAACATATTTTACATATTTTTTTGCATTTTATCCTATTATACGAGAATCTTTTTTGCATTTAGTATTACGAGAATCCAATTTAATGCTAGTCGTGGCGCGGGATGCTTTAAAATATATTTTTCATTTTCAAACTGAAATTACTCAGAAAGTATATCACTTACGACATTTTTTCAATCAATATTTGTTGTTTGTAATTATTTTCTCTGTCGATTGGCATATGTTTCGTACGTGTACATTAAAAACGCGACTTTTAATGTACTTGTATGTACTTGCAACTTTAGGCAAGCCAGGCTTCATACAAAAATGTTCGAACCCCTTTCACTGTTTGTGGTAGCCTGATGTGCCGTTAACTGTGCTTATTCGGCATGTTTTCCTAAATACACTTTTTGTATTTACGAAAACATGCTGAATAAGCATATACTACTTACTTGTTCATATGGCGGAGCTAAGTCCCACGGGAGTTAACCTACACCTTTGGATATTCCTCTAAATGGCTTCATATATTATTTTAATTAAGTACGGAGTCGTGTCTACAGTACTTTAAAGATTCAAGTGTCTACAACACTTTAATGTTGTAAAGATGACATTGGCCGCATGTTTTTTATGCAAAGATTAAAATATACCTACTGTACCTATTTTACCAAAGATTATTTCTGATTTTTTAAAACGAAATTAAACAACAGGTAAAAATAGGACGTTATTTTTAAATAAACGAATTAAGACTCATTTTACACAATATATTTATTCCTGAATTCATTTTTTGTATTAATCGCCAGGTTATTTCGATGCGCCATCTATTGGCACTTTTGAGAACAAATATTGAGCTGTTAGAAAAGCTCCAAACTTCTCTTCTAAAGCTCTAAACTTTGTTCAACTTCTAAAGTTGAATTCAAAATATTACTCTTTGAGAACATAAAACTATTTCTGAAGTGAAAATTTTTTAATTTTTTCTTTTTTACAGATTCCTTGAAGAAAACACCATACAACCTCAACATACAACATGATACTCACCGACTACTCTCTTTTTAACACGCTTTTATTAGCTCGGGTTGTATGTATGTATGTATGTAACGGAATCTTTGAGCCTAATTTTCACTGGTTTCTAGACGTCTGATCAACTTGAAACTTTGCACACGTGTTAAGGGCCGATGACAATGCAATAACCCGATAAAAAAATTCCATTATCCTGATTAGCATCGTCAGGATTAATAAATCTCTTCGCGGACTAAAAAATGGAAATTAAATAATAGTTTAAAAAACTAAAAAACACGCTTTTATTGCTAACCGAACTAAAAAGTAGAAAATAATTTTAAATTACAATCAGGATAATTCAATTCAGAGTAAAAAGCGTGGGGTGTATTTTACAATATTTTCATAACTCTCTCATCATAAATTGTTGTCAATAGAATAATTTTAACATTCGATACATCAAGCACCCCACGCTTTATACTCTGAATTGAATTATCCTGATTGTAATTTAAAATTATTTTCTACTTTTTAGTTCGGTTAGCAATAAAAGCGTGTTTTTTTAGTTTTTTAAACTATTATTTTTTATATTCGGAAAATGATACTATAGCTATTACCGATATTTAGTTAGCATGCAAACATGTTCCTGTTCCCTATTACTGCAACACTGGCTGTTGTCAATTGGTTAGGTTCAATTCAAGCTGTCATTTCGCGGGAATTGAATTATTACAATTTATTAAATTATTAATTAATAATATATACCCTCATAATCGATGGCTAATTGACGCGACAAATTATGATTTTTTTATTTTATTGATCAGTAAGCAAAATGTTTGAGTGGGCTTATAGTGGTGCTAACAAAGCTGTGCCAAGAAATGTCGGTCCCGAATGCGCATACTTTTTATCACATCGAAGACAAATCATTGAAACAGTTATCGTAATAACGACTTGCGTCTATATTTTAGTAAGTGCTCCAATTTCAAGAAAACTATTTTAATCTCCATTCCATATTAGCAAAATCTTTAGTAATTATCCTACAATTACCACATAATATAATTAAGTGCCCTCATAATGCATGTATAGGTAAATCTAATTAATTGTCACTGAAATGGTTATTGTAAAGTATAGGTACTGCATATACATAATAAGTATTTAATTTTAGATTAAAACCTACCCAAAGCTGCACATAGAAGAGAATGTAAACTACATGAAGAGTGACAGAGGTGGTAAGAGGCTCCTGGTTATCCTCCTCACTTTGCTATGGGGAATGGAAATAGGTTTCAAGTTTGCATCCCGCACTGTTATATATTTGTTGAACCCATGTCATGTAACAACCTTAATTCAGGTAATTATAGTATTTAGTTTTAATATTTTTAAAATATTAAGTATAACTAAAATAATCAATTTATTGTCATTTTTTCAGTGTTCCTTTTTTAGTGCAGTGCCTTTAATGTTTTTTTTGTTTGTATGCTGTGTGTTTCTAAATGTGTATATGTTAAAAGTCACTTTTGTATTCCAGATCTATTTATTGTCGGCCCCACCTAGCAAAACTGTTACTGCTCTGTTTCGCATACATTTGAATTTGTTGAATGGACCCCTGTTAGCATTTTTATTCCCTGAAACTGCTTCAAGAACGGTAAAGGCTTGATTTTAAATGTCAGGGTTTTATTGTAATTATAGGAAAGATTAAATTTTGTTTGATGATGAAGACTAATTACATTTACAGATTTTTGTAGAAGCTGCTCTGTATTGGATTCAACATGGGATGATGTTCGTCATTCCTTATTATCTTTTGAGGATTGGTGGTAAGTATATAATAATGAAAATAGGAAGAAATAGAGGGCCTATTTCATTATTAAATATATTTGACTAAATAAATCTTGTTTCAGGAGTATATAATGTAGAGCCACTTTGGGACTTCAATTGGGCAATATTTAGCTTCTGTTTGAATATGCTGTACCATTTTATTGTGCTGCAGCTTATTGCAATTGTAAGTAATCATTTCAGTCTACTTTTTACTACCATTTCATAAATCACACATCAATATATTTTTTTAATACTCAATTTAAATGTTTTTTAATTATAATATAAATCATTTAATATAAATAAAACATGTCAAAATAACAAACAAAAATTTAAGATCCACGTAAGTTTCGTCAATTAAATAACCCGCCCCAAATCTGACCCGGGCCAAACGTCCCCATCAAGCTGGCCGCATTGCCGCGCTGGACAGCAGTGGACAGACGCTGGACCAGGTAGGAGCCAGAGCGGGAGTCACCACCACGAGCTGACAGTCTCCGGCCAATCTCCCGAATCAACTCCCTACCATCACTACCACTTTAAATGTTATTTAACTTATTTAACTAATAAATAGGACGTGCGGTTAGTGAATTTAGTATTTAAGACGTTAATTAATTTAATTTTGACATATGTATTTTATTTTGTTTTTGTATTTGAATAAAGCATTTACTTATTTAAATGTGATAAAAAACATTCAGAGAATACCTATATTGAATAAGCATGTTAATTCTCTTAGAAATATGGAAATTGTTATAGGTATAAATAAATCAACAAGGGACTTTCTGATAACTCAGGATTTAAGTTTGACAGAAATCTTATTTAGTTATGAATAATATAAATCTGAATTTTGATTATCAAACATATCATGACTTAATTATTTTACCTATTTCTGACTTTTGTTTATAATTGAAATCGAGTTCAACCCATTTAAGATACTTATTTTGCCTAGTTTCGTGATTTATTTTCGTTATTTGTTTACATTAATTAGGGCAGATATTAGATAGTTTGGTAATGAAATGTCTGCATCCTGAAAAAAAATATTCCCTCAGTTTCATATTACAGTGCCCGTCCATTAGAGCATTTTTTTTTGGTCAACAGAAGAACTCATTAATATCAATATTTTCAGCCTGCACAAGTTAACCTGAACCACATGCTGTGCCCTGCCATCCTGGACCCATTTGATGGCCCGTGGTATCGAGTCGCAGCAGTCATTCACCAAGCAATACTCTGTCCACTGCTGTGTAAGCTCTTCTGTTTTGTTTCTGAATTCTGCCTCACCAAATTTCCCCTGACAAAAGTGAAGTCTCAATTAAAAGACCATCTCTATGAGTATGAGATTTCAAAAAATCAATTGGTCACAGAAGCAAACCTGGGAATGAAGAGTGTATTAAAAGAACAAACTGTACATAGTCACAAGGACTAGTAGCAAGATCTGCAAAGGTTATTAACCCTCAACCACTGACGTGTCATTTTGTTATACTACTACGGACGTATGTATGACATACGTCGGCATTTTAAAGACGTCTGGTGCGTGAATCGCGTTGTAAAGGATATGATTTGATTATTGCTTTCTATTTAGAACAACATATTCAATATTAAATAGGGATGTGAATAAAACCGTAATCATATTCATAAAACAATATTTATTAATCAAAGATCTTAGAAGAAGTGAAATGAAGTTTTAAATTAAAAACATTTTCGACAACATACTTCAAGCAGTTAAGGGTTAAAAACTTAAAATTATGTTCCTCTAAGGAAATAAAATATTATCTTGTATCGAAATTGCCTGTAGTTGAAAACAGTATAATATTTGATCGCGTCCATTTAATTTGGGTGGTTACTGTAGGTGATATAATAACATTAAAAACTTGATAAGATAGAAATAGAAATGATAGATAATTTTAATTACCAAACTTTAAATTTTAGGTATTTCCTTACATAATTAGTCCAATGCAATTAGAATAAACAGCCTAGTATTTTATTAGTAAATCATAACACTAGCCAATTTACAAGTGTCAAACAAACATAAATACCATTTATTTGAAACATAAGGAGATTTTTACTCCTGTCGATTTTCGATCACCTAACTGCAAAGAGTGGCCTAGAATTCTAGTTGCACTGGATTAGATACCAAGGTAAAAAACTCGTCCAATAGGACTATCATAGTATTAATCCTAGATAAAAATTAAAACTTTTTTTATGTAGGTTTGTTCAACCTACCTACATTACATGGGGCGACTTTCAATTAGTTAGCGAAACTTTAGCGAGTGATTTTCCCTATGAAACTGAAGAACTGTTTCCAAAGAGCCTATAAACCGTCAAGTCTAGCAAATCAGCAGGCCAACTCTATTACAAATTCAATTCCTTAAATAACTCTAAAATTTTGTATAACCCCCGACATTCGATTGATTATAACTTTTAAACGGTTGAAAAAAATTATCAAATATTGCTAAGAACCATCTCGATTGCGACAGCTTTCAAACAAAAAATCCGCATCGAAATATGTTCAGGAGCTCCGATGCCACTGACTGACACACAGATACACACGTTAAACTTATAACAACCCTTTTTTGTCGGGGGTTAAAAATGGAGTCCACAATCGATTTTGACAATGCCTGAGTATTTTAATCAAATTAAAAAAAATAAGGCGAAGTCAGCAGCATGTCAGGTTACCAATTTGCACTACGAAAGCCGGCGCTATCGCTATTACGTGCGAGATAGGATAGGTGACGTCAAGGTTCAAAATGTACCTGATGTCCTGCCGTACCTCGCCCCAGCAGTGGTGACATACAAGAAGATAGTCCCCGGCGAAAGCCATATTGTCGATCACTGAGTAAGGCATGTCTAGGCTCAGCTTTATGTTCAGTACCTTTTCCATAACTTTGCAGAGTATGGAATGGAGGATATGGGTCGGCACGGCTACCCTTTGCCCTGGAGACATATTTTTGAAACGATAGAATTCCAATTCGCATACGAATTGACAAGATTCGCATGAGAATCCCTTTGCCCTGGAGACATATTTTTGAAACGATAGAATTCCAATTCGCATACGAATTGACAAGATTCGCATGAGAATCTTATACAAATCTTGTCACAATTCGTATGCGAATTGGAATTCTATTGTTTCAAAAATCAGGCCCCTGATTCCAAATCTTGGGTACGGTTTGAGTAGTGAGAGAGAGACAGTAAAAGAGTATCAGTACAGGAGACAACTCGGGACCACAATACCTCAGGACTTTAGCAAGTAATACCGTCCGGACCGCTCGGTTTACTTACATCCTTAATGTTCGCTTACTTATTTAAAGTCGCCCTATATTATTAAAAACTAAGATCTTCAATTTTCGCATTTACGTATTGAATTAAATGCAACTTGTATGAAAGTACTCTACCACTGACTGACACACAGATACACACGTTAAACTTATAACAACCCTTTTTTGTCGGGGGTTAAAAATGGAGTCCACAATCGATTTTGACAATGCCTGAGTATTTTAATCAAATTAAAAAAAATAAGGCGAAGTCAGCAGCATGTCAGGTTACCAATTTGCACTACGAAAGCCGGCGCTATCGCTATTACGTGCGAGATAGGATAGGTGACGTCAAGGTTCAAAATGTACCTGATGTCCTGCCGTACCTCGCCCCAGCAGTGGTGACATACAAGAAGATAGTCCCCGGCGAAAGCCATATTGTCGATCACTGAGTAAGGCATGTCTAGGCTCAGCTTTATGTTCAGTACCTTTTCCATAACTTTGCAGAGTATGGAATGGAGGATATGGGTCGGCACGGCTACCCTTTGCCCTGGAGACATATTTTTGAAACGATAGAATTCCAATTCGCATACGAATTGACAAGATTCGCATGAGAATCCCTTTGCCCTGGAGACATATTTTTGAAACGATAGAATTCCAATTCGCATACGAATTGACAAGATTCGCATGAGAATCTTATACAAATCTTGTCACAATTCGTATGCGAATTGGAATTCTATTGTTTCAAAAATCAGGCCCCTGATTCCAAATCTTGGGTACGGTTTGAGTAGTGAGAGAGAGACAGTAAAAGAGTATCAGTACAGGAGACAACTCGGGACCACAATACCTCAGGACTTTAGCAAGTAATACCGTCCGGACCGCTCGGTTTACTTACATCCTTAATGTTCGCTTACTTATTTAAAGTCGCCCTATATTATTAAAAACTAAGATCTTCAATTTTCGCATTTACGTATTGAATTAAATGCAACTTGTATGAAAGTACTCTACAATATATTGAACCAAAAAATATTTCAGTAAGTACAGTCAACAGCATATCAGGTTACCACAAACTTTCAATTTCCCCAATGGATAGTAAACTCTAATGCTCGGAGATAAAATTGAAAATCGATTGAAGAAATTTGTCAATTTTGCATGGCATGATGTGCTGTTGACTAGTGTCGACCCTGTACCTAGTTACTAAAATAACTTAGTAGTGCTAAGTTAGTACCCGTTCCTACCTTGAACTAACGTTTTGATCCCAAGATTGTAACTTTCGGTTTTTTAAAATCCAGTTACTATACCTATAGGTCACACTCGGTTTTTCCAATTATACAGGGGTGCATCGTGTGCCAAATTGAATGGGTTGATTGGAGGGGCCTTTGGCTACCTCTTCAGCCCCCATAAAAAAATCTTGGTCCAACTGAATTTTTTATGCGGATTTTAATTTTTTTTGGATGAAAATTTATAAGTCTAAATTTTAATTGTAATTAAAAAAAACTGTGGAGTCTAGCCTTAACGTTTTTTTTAAATCTTTAACTTGTAACGTTGTACGCTTCTATCGAGACCAAAATTACTCGCCAGCAACATCTAGTTTTTTACTGCCCTGCAAAGTTTTTTAAAATAAATAAAACAAACTTGAACGACAACTTTCGATTTCAATATAAAAAAAAACTGAAAGTGATCATGGTCTTCCATTTTTTTTAAACATCTCTGGACTGTCCCCTTTCTAATGGTATGCAATATGTCATGAATAGTTATTAGTAACATCACTAATGAGCAAATCAGGTAATTAGACCGTATTACCTGCCCGATAACCTCAATGATGATAATTATTTGGACTTCCTGCAAAATGCCATCTTCATCAGATACGGGCACCTCGGCCAACTATTCGGGCATTTTGCAGGAAGTCCAAATAATTATCACCATTGAGGTTATCGGGCAAGTAATGCGGTATGCGGTCCAATTATCTGATTCCCAATCACTCGTTCGCCCAAACGTTCACACTAAAACCCCCCCAAAGGGGTGCCAAAGACCCCTCCAATCACCCCATTCAATTTGACACAGGATGCACCAAACACCCTTTATATCTCCCTCATCATAATAGCAGTTTTGTTTTACAAATTGGACAAAGCTACATTATAAGGAGCCTGTGAAACAGATACTGCTTATTATGTAGGGTAAATTAAAAGAACAGATACCTAGTTGATTGAACCAAATTCATTTTAACTAAGGGCTGTTCTGGTCAGATTGTGTCCCAGATCTCTTGTCCTAATTCGATAGACTATTGAATATGATAATAATAAGATTGATAATGATAAGGTAAGGGACTACAACGAGTGTTTTGACACGTTAGATTCTTTATAGTTTTTTTGGTCGGATTCGTTTTTGTCGATTAACAAATGTAGGAACATTTCTCAAATCAAATATTTTCTAATCACAACAATCGTACGATCAAAGAACACAATTACTCCTAGCGTACGATGAAAACACAAAATTTTGCGATTCAATATTACCATTTCATCATTGCCAACATGGTGAAATGTACGAACTCAATTTATGGTGAAAAACGAACACCACGAAACGCACGATCGCGCGCGTATCGAAACGTCCCGTTTGTGTCTAGGTACATAAACTTGCCCACATGTTATAATTATAACTTCACAGTTATAATAATTATAAGATTTTTTGCACTAGAATCATTGTGTTAGTATTAATTATTGAAGTGATTACACTGGTTTACAAAATTTTACTTAAGTTGTGCCACACGAACTTTTTTAATGTTTCTACTATTCAATAGGTGTTATGAATAAAAATACGCAGTTATTTTTATAAAATCACGTTAGTATAAATTTTATTTGGTGAAGAAAATTTAAATACAAAGAAAATATTAAATAGTTCTCCAGAAATATGTGAATAATGAGGTTTGTGAAGAAAAGGTCCAAAATTTTATGGAATATTTGGCTTCCGGTTGGTACCTTTTGATCGTCCAGCTGTAGTCAGCCAACAAGCTTGGACTCCATCTACCCTGGTAACGCTTCTACAACTTTAAAATGTCCTGATAGAACCTTTCTTCGTGCTCATCATTTACGGCCCCTAAATTCTCTGGGAAAAATCCAGGATGTGAGTCTATTAAATTAATTTTAAGCGACATATTGCAACACAAACCTTTGTGTGTGTCAATAGATGCTCATTAATAAATTCTTTACGGTTCACGCTCTTCTACCCAAAGCAACCACGTTCTTGAAATATTGCCAAACTTATTTTTCTAAAACGTTTTTTCTTCGGGTTTCTTATTGTTATTAATTCCCTGATTGGAGGTCCTAAGAAAATGCCCTATTTGATATGCCCTCTTTTCAATACAAAAGTCCATTTTAATAGCGATCCATCGCCTTTAAATTTTTTCATGAAGCTTATTTTGATATGTCTACGGGACAAGTCTTATTGCTGGCGATAAATTAGGGTATCGAACTGTGTGTTTTACCTTTGAATTTAAGCCCTTTATTGGAGTAAGACAAAAACAGCAGTCAGTCCATATCATGCGAGTAGCAAAAGGCATATAACGTGAACCTTTCTTTCAATCAGTTATACACATGTTATGGAAAAAATATGTGGGGCCCAAGCTTCGTCTTGACGAACCACCGCAAAATTAAAATACTCGTGATAGCACTTAGGAATCAATTCAGAAAAAAATCGCCTTTGATTTTTTAAAGTCACTTCACCAAAATTATAAAAAGAGTTAGGACCGTTAATACCCTTTCTTAGCATATTCGTAAAAGCACTGAAATTAACTAAATCCAAAACAATTTAAATTAAAAACGAAAACAAATATTATATGGCACGCTTTTTACAGCCGTACTACGCGTTTATCGCTAAAATACCGAAAATGAACTTAACCTCATCACAAGAAAACTGAGGGTGATGGGAACAAAATAAGTGCGTTTTCGTAATGAGGGTAGGTGGTCAAAACGCGATCACCCATCAGAGTTCGTGTGGCATAACCACTGTTGACCAGTGTTATTAAGAGTTACCTACCTACTGCTACTTTACTAGTGAGACGTCTTATTGATGAGGTGATAAACTAAAATGCAATTAGTCTAGTCACCCCGTGAATATACAAGGTGTTTCAAAAAACCCAACTCGCAACTCCAGTTGCACGGTTTGACATCTTTCAAAATGAAAGTTTCATATAATTAATATGACATACTTGTCATATTTGTAATAGAGCTGCGCAATAAGCTAAATTTTAATTAATTTTGAATTATCTTTTTTTGTTTTTTTTTTTGAAACAACTTGTATTTACATCAACGGTGCAGTTTTTAAACATAGGCGTGCATGGGCAAGGGCATGGGCCCTTACTCAGCTTTACATAGGGGTGGCTATATTTGTCCCATCTTAGCTCTTCCCTATCACCGCCAAACAGATAAATTACGGTTTTTAATTAACCAATATTTATCTAATTGTATAATCTGGTCAAAAATATTGAAGTTAATATAAAGATAGAATTATAGGTCATTTTTATAAATTCGGTCACTTTGCACCAATTTTTCACGCTGTGATTAAGATATGCTGTAAGCTGTTTGTCTAAGTATTCAAAAATCGTGTACCTTATTAGAAATAAAATTTAAATAGGTAATTTATTGTTAGTGATATTGGTATTGATATGAATGGATATTCAAATTATAGGTTGTGTAGATACCTACTTTGAATAATATTAATTATACATTTGAATTTATCCAGCACGCGCGCCGCCGCCGTAACTTGTGTAGCAATTTGTAATTAAAAAGTTAATCCTACCCTCAATCATGTATGAATCTGAACCGTTTTTTACATTATATGTTAAAATCTATTGATGCAAATTAGTCAATTCAACTTTTATGTATTGTTAAAAATTCGATAAGGGTCATTTTCACCAAAAATACAATCCACGATTAACACGCGGTTAGTATAGCTAATTAGACAAAATGAATTAAATTGACATTGACAAATCTCGGGTTATTTTTTATACGTGGGTTATGTATTGGTGAATATTGGCCCTAATGTAGTATAAAACATGTAACTATTCTTTAAGTAATGGGTTCTTACTACGTCTGTGTTTATTTTAAGGAGTAACTATTTTCGTATTTTGTCCTATGTTCCTTGGGGAAGTTGTTCAGTTTCATGGACTGATTAACCACCCGAGATGTTGAAAGAGAGATACCTAAAGCCCTGTATATGATGAAAATAATTGCGGTAATTCTGAACAATATGTAAAAAAAATCGATTTCTGTTATGAATTTAGATAATATTTACCTAATAGTAGTCCTTTCTACACTCTTGAATTTTTTTTAATAATAATTTACTACAATTTAGAGATAAGAGTTGTAAAACAGATGCGATATCGAAGGTTTGTTGTTATATCGATGTGGAGGTACATGCCTACTTCCTACGTTTGTGATTCGTCGATTTTTGGAAAAATGAAAGTAAGCTTATTTTCTTGCACTGATACGAATGTTAATTTCGTATATCGCTAATCTAAATAAAAAATAAAAAACAATTCTTGTTAGGATATGCCAATTCATTATACAAATGTCCGTGGAATAATTACAAGTGAAGAAGTAAGATTTCGATGGGTGGGATCTTCCTGTAATCTAAACAATTATGGAAGTACATAGTGTTAATAAATAAGGTCCTAGGTCTGAAATACCATGATTCCAAAATCACTGATGTGATGTGATGGAAGGCATACTACTATTTACATGTGATAAAAGATAATAAAGCCTAAGAAAAACTTTAAAAACTAGGAATGGCTATATTATAAAATAGTAACCATGGCAAATTTATACTTGTGAATCTTGTACTCTTGTTATTATCTTGTTGGTGACATTCCATGCAATACAATGTTTCATTTTATGACTATTAATTTAATTTTAACCACTTTTGCTTTTCATTGACAAAAGGTGCAATACAGTTGATGCAATAAAATATAAATATGTATATAGTAGTTTATTTAATAAAAACTCCTTAATTATACATATAAGTAACATACCCAAGACAATAAATTATAATACAACAATAATTATAATAATTTAAATTATTTATCTAAATAAAATAGGAACTTACAAAAAATACTAAATAAAATACTGGGTTTTTGTCCATTCCAACCTATGTAAATGGAAAAAATGATTAAGAGTCGATAAATTATAAAAAGTAGTAATTATAAAATGGCCTCATTTCACAATCCCGAGTTACCTACATCATAAACTCACTAAAACTACTTTTTTCTAATAAAGGTTAATTAAAGTTAATATTTCTTTATTTTAAATCTGTAATCTTAAGTTTTTGAATGAAATAAATTTTAATATTTATTGTTTAGCATCAAGACATAATCTTATTTATTGTAGAAGACTACAATAAATAATTGTGTATAAGAACTCAAACATTTTATGGACCTACTTTTTTTGTAGTATTAGTAAACTATATTTTTATACTGCTGATTTCTTAAAGCTAAACATTTAATGCAAAATATACAAATATTATTTTGGTATGTTGACTAGGTGTTAAGTCTTACACTTTGATCAGCCATCCAGTGGAGGTCCCAGATAGACCATAGATACCTCTGTATTACCATACACAGCTGACACTGTGGGATATAGTTTTTTGTTTGGAAGGCCTGAAAGAAGGTATTAAAACAAAATTAAATAATAAAAAATAAATAACCCTACAGACTCAAAGTTCAAGCCAAATTGTTTTGGAATAAAAAATACATTATCAAAAAAAAGAGATTCAATTATACTTCATTTTTTTTTGCATCTTGTAAAATTTGAGTCCTTCATTTGTCACATTACTTAATGTGTGGCGAACAAAAAAATGAATAATTGCATATTGTATTTTTTAATTTTTTTTTTTAGGTTCTAAATGCCCAATAATGTGACAGTTCATATTTTTAATAATATTACATTGTAATTTCAATGTATACTACGAAACTTAAATAAACCTATAAAAGACTTCAAGAAGCAGAGATTGCAAACATAAAATGTCATAGCACAGGTCAAATGTCACTCTTCTCTCACAAGAGTGCGAGTACGATTAGTAGGTAAATTTTGCAAGTTTTAGGATTTCCATTTGTTATTATATTTTGTTTGTTTTTGTTGTTGTTAATTTTTAAACGTAAACTGTGGCGCGCGGGGAGAGGCGATCAAGGGGGCCGAGAGAGGTGCGGGCGGGAATGTGCCCACACGGTTAACCTTATAGTTGTAGTTTTTGTTATATAGAGTCTGAAGCCGGTCCAAGTATACTGAAGCGCAAGGGTCAAAGCTCGCCAAATGTGCTTCCATCGCCTAAGAAAAAGGGACCAAAGCGAATTAATCTACGCTCACACTTGCGGAAAACCCAGACTCCACCATGGGCTATCATTTAGAGGCTCTACTTAGTTTACCTGACAAACTGTTGACCAGATACATGATGATTTTTGTGTTGACATTAGCCATTCTCTGGACAATCTTTTAAACTGGTAAATTGTTTTAGAATTCTTAACAGAAGGCGGGAAATCGTTCCATATTTTGGATGCTAAGTATCCAAAGCTTCCTTTGAAGAACCCCAACTTAGGTGGCAGTAAAACCAACTTAGGAAATCGTTCCGATCTCTTTTAACCTGGGCCCGCGCTAGTCCATTTAAGTTATCGTGCTAGTTAGGCATGGATCTGAAGTTTCTTTAGTTTGAAAATTAAATTACTAAATTTTAAGAAAAGTGTGATTATGAGATCGTTTGGGGACATGGTAACAGAATCTGATACAGGTTTGAGTTTTGCACTCTCAGCACTTGTTTTTCAGCTTTTTATTTAGGCACGGACCATAGACTGTATCACAATAATCCAAGTGAGACAAAACCAGACATTTCATCAACCTCCGTTTTACCGACTCACTCAGAAAGGGTCTAATGGCACACAGGGTTTTTAAATATTTAAATTAAATCTATTTCACTTTGTTTCTAAGATCTATATCTAAAATAGCTTCAACTTGCTTTCCATTTAATATTATGCAATTATGACCAGTCATTGTTATAGAGTAAAACAAAAAGATATTATTGGTGGCACAGTTTGGGCCTTTCAATAATTTTATTTTAACTCTTTAATTTGTCATAGTTTTTTTATTTGTAAAAAAATGTTTACTAACACTGCTTCTTTATTTACATAATTTCTAATGCTAAAAAAAACGAAGCATAGTTCCGATTTAATCTCACCGTACCACATGGTATTTTTTTTACAAAAACTTTGTCACTAGACAGAGATATTAATATCCCTTTATATTTGCAAAAAAATCTTTTCCACAACTCACCTCGGAATGCAACACCTAAAAATTCATAATTTCTTTCGAAAGACAGTATATTATCTTCACAGTCTAATATCACTCTGATACGCTCTCCCACCTGAAATAGGGAAAATGGAAGTGTTAAGTATGAACATTTTTTTTTCCTTTAAAAACTAAATGAAACATGGTTGCAATTGCAGCATCAAGAAGATACATTTTATACATAGTTTCTCACATGTATTGGTTGGCGTGTCGGAAAAGGCAAAATTTTTCTACAGGTGGTTTAACAATAGTGGAGCTCAAATTATGAAAAATTGTTCCAAAAATCCTAAATATAATATGTATAGGTACTAGGTTCTACTTCAAAACTTTCAGTACTACTAATTCTTTAACATAAGGCAAAGGCCTCTTTTTTCTTTTGCCATTTGAAAACTTTTATATTTGATTTACATAACTATCTTTTTGATTATTATTGCTCGTGTGAGGAGCAGATTTATTGTGAGTAGTATGTAGACTTCTAAGACTAAGCCAACTTAAAATGATGTTTACTTGAACACTTACTTGATATTTGGGACAGTTGTTGAGCAACGGGTAGTGCCCCTGTGTATCGCCATTGTGTAATAAATGGTTGTCCACTAAGTTCCAGCCCCAACTTTGATCATCAGACCCAAGTAAGCCTACATAGCCTTGGCATTGTAAAGGGGCCTCTTTAGTTGACACTCCAACTACTGCAACTGTACCCAATGGACCTTCCCATATCACTTCCCATGCATGACGACCTTGATTGAATCCTGTTTTGCCACGACATGCATCTGTGCTTTGAGCAACAGGGTTCCTAATAAGGAAAGTAAGAAATAAGACATTTTGAGCTGTAAACATTGAATCAAATGTATCTCAAATAAGTTAAATTTTTACCTGTGTAGTGTAAATCCATTTGGCTTGACGTAGATGTTTCTTGAACAATCATATGGATTCCATGCATGAAAGTATGCCCTCAACTTTGCTTTATAAGTAGAGAGATTTGAAAGCAAATCAGATTTTAACACTTCTTCCGGAAGTCTCTTCATACAGTGAGATCTCCATACATCATTATTCTCGTCGTTCAAAATTCTGAACCAACTTTTACAGACCACAGAACAATTTTTTAGATCTTTCAAATTTAAATATGAAAAAATGTTTTCCAGTACATGATCAGGAACTAACTCTGCTATTGCATATTCTTCATAAAGGCAAAGTTCAGATAGATGATTACAAAGGCCATTCATATTTCCTCTAAGAAATTTTATTTCACAAGATTTTAGATTCGGTTTTCATAATATTATTTTATTTATTTTTTTGAAGATTTTGACATTTTGACAAAAAAAATTTGACGCGAACGCAAAGTACAATATTGTCTTCATCACGATAGATGGGTAAGATGGGCAAACAAAGGATGGAGCCATACAGCCAAATCTTTTTAAGGTAATTTCTTCCAGTCTCGTTTATTAGAATACGTCACAATACTCAAAATATAAATAGATGTTGTTTTTTTTGTAAATATTTTTCAATTAAATTTTTTGTTTTTCTTTTCCAAAGTTTACGGTGAAAATCATAACCCTCCTTTTTGCTTCGCCGTAGTCGGGTAAAAAGTTAAACATTTTACAGCGAGTGAAGTGCCATTTAAAAAAAACAGGAGTGTCTCTCAAATACGACCTTTTTTTTGTTGGTGATGGCAATGAGTGTTAACTTTATGCCAGTGTCAAAGTAAAAGAGGAGAATACGGAAAACGGGAATTTGGAAATATGGATCAGGTAAGGGGGGGTTGATAATAGGATATTAACAAAATGATCCAATAAGAGATGGAATACGAGTAGAATGTAGTGAGAAATAGTAGTAAAGATGAATACGGCACGCACGCACGACACGAAGTGTAGTGCAGGGGCCTGATTTTTGAAACAATAGAATTCCGATTCGCATACGAATTGACAAGATTTGTATGAGATTCTCACGCGAATCTTGTCAATTCGTATGCGAATTGGAATTCTATCGTTTCAAAAATACGTCTCCAGGGTGGATAAACGCTGTAGATCCCAGTGTGCTGGATTTCAGAATAGCCGAGGTAGCCCTTATGGCGCCACGTAGTTAGCGGGCGTGCAGGTCACCGTCATTGTACTGCAGTATGTAGTTCCTAGCTGGATCGGTGAACAGGCCTGTTGCCTCAAAGCGGGTGCCACTAGCGAGTACCTAGTCGCTACTTGTAGCTTAGAGCGAAGAAATTGTTATACCTATTGTTAGACCAAGATCCCAGGGCCGCCAGACCTTACTTTATTTTCTCATTAACCAAAAGTGTGGGAAAGAGTAGTGCTAATATGTATGTACTATTAACATGTGAATACCTGCTAGTCCGGGCCGATGACGGCTCATTTTCAGCTACCAGGTTCCGAAGGTACTTCCAAAAATTACTCACTTGTCTTGAAGTCTGGGTGTAATAAAAAGTATTGTTAGAGTTCCCTGAACATCATATAAAAAATTCACGGCTCAGATTGTAGGTACTTACATACAATCGCATAATTTCAAATCGGTCCAGCAGTTTTTTGTAAAAATTATGTACAAAAATGTATGTGTAAAAAGATATGTGAAATGGTAATTATACAATTTATACGTAAACAAAATTATGCGAAAAAAAGTTAGGGTTTCCAATTTTATATGCGTATCAATGTGGGCGGGCCCGTAAGTTACCGGTTAACTTAGCATAACATAACGTATGTACCACGGACACTGAAGATCTCACACTATTTTTAACCGACTTAACAAAAAAAGGAGGTTCTCAGTTTGACCAGTATGTATGTTTGTATGTATATGTGTATGTATGTATGTTTATACGCGATTATCTCGCGTTTGGCTGAATCGATTTTGATGCAGTTTTCAGAAAAGTATTTGTTACATTAAGGAGAAGGTTTTAGTATTTTAACCGACTTCAAAAAAAGGGGGTTCTCAGTTTAAACTGTAAGTATGTACACACATCAAAAAAAGTTTGCGATCACTTGGAAAAGTGCTAATATTTTTTATTGTAGAAGAATAAAACTTAATCACTTTTTATCTTTTGATTCCTTATTTAAAAATATGAAATTTAAATATAAAATAATTTCGTAATTCAAATGTTTTTTCATATTTTAAAAAGACAATCAACCCTTGCTTGCTTTCATTCAGAAATCTGACATAGTCGCAACTTATCAATATTTTCAATTTATTCAAAAAAAATTAAGTTGGTAACGATGCCGAGAGGATTAACTGCAGTTTTACGAGCCAGAATTCTAACTTTAAGTGGAGAAGGCTATTCCACGAGGGAAATATCACGCAGAGTTCATGTATCCCAATCCTGCGTGGTGACCACGTTGGAGAGGTATCAGGGCATGGAAGATTTAGCTGATCCACCTCGCAGTGGTCGCCCAACTGTTCTTACTGCAATTCAGAAGCGATATATCAGATTACTGGCTGCCCGTGACCCAACAATGAACGCTACTAAAATGAAAGCAGAGCTGCGAGCTGCCACCGGCCGCGAAGTTAGCACCCAAACGATTAGAAATTGCTTACACCAAGCTGGATTACGAGCAAGGAGATCCTGGCGAGCACCTCTGAACTCACAGCAACGGAAGCGGCGCAGATTGCAATGGGCTAGGCTCCGTCAAATTGAAGAAATTGAGGACGAAAGCATCTGGCAGAACTGCTTCTTCGTTGACGAAACGCGGATCAGTACACATCCAGATAACCGACGTGTCCGTGTCTGGAGAAGACCTGGCGACTCTGAAAGGCAGAGAACTGCCACTGGAACCGTTCAGCAGGGCGGGAAATCAGTGTCCTTTTGGGCCGGGATAATGATTGGGGCTAGGACGCCCTTAATCCCGTATCAAGGCACCATGACCGGAGCCATGTACAAAACGATTGCAATCGATGGATACGTCAGACCATTCCGCATCAACCACGGGCGCCAATTCATAATGGTAGATGATAATGCGCCCGCACATCGAAACGGACGTGTTGATGCTGCTCTCCAGCAATACGACATCACCAGGTTAGACTGGCCTGCCGGCTCGCCTGACTTAAACCCGATCGAGCATGCGTGGGATGCTCTTAAGCGAGCTGTTTGGAACCGTCAGCCACCTCCGCGAACAGTGTCAGAAATCAGGGCAGCTGCTATTGAAGAGTGGGACAGGTTACCACAAGAAATGCTAGATAACTTAATTCTTAGCATGCCCAGAAGGGTCTCCGCATGTGTGCGAGCCAGGGGAGGAGTCATTTTATACTAACTATGAATTTTTTCGTAATAAATTTTGTTTGTTTTTTCATTAATTCAAATTTTTCATTACATTACATTTAAGCCAAAATTGCATTTCCTAGCTTTTGTTAATAAAAAGTAAATAATTAATAATGATTCTTTTATTTACTTAGTGCATTTTCATTATAAAATCATAAAACATAAACAGTTTCTTTAAATAATTTATATTTTAAAGAATACACCTGATTTTGCTACTGATCGTAAACTTTTTTTGATGTGTGTATGTAAAATATCAAAAATTCGCTTAAACTTTTCAAAGCTAACACTTCGTTTTATTAACCGACTTTAAAAACTGAAGAGGTTATAATTTGCATTAAAAATGGAAAAATAAAAACTTAATTCGAAAAAGCGAAAAATAAATACAATATAATTTGATGTGCTATGTAGTACCTACCTACTGAGCTGTTTGAAGTCGGTGCCAAGAAAATTAAGGTTGATAAGCCACCTTCGCACCGACTTCAAACAGCTCAGTAGATAGGTATGTACTACATAGCACATCAAATTATATTGTATTTATTTTTCGCTTTTTTGAAGTTGGTTCTATTGTTTTAATTTCTCCTTGGAATACACACGTTGCAAAGAAGATGAACATTTTCATACAAATATTAATAAATATGGCTGTATGATCAAAATTACCCCTTTGCGTGACATTAAAAAAAAAGCTGGCTGTACGTTTCCACACTCCTCCTTTGCCTGTGACATAATTTAAAAAAATAACTTCTGTAATAAAGTGGAATTGCGATTGCGAAATTTGCGAAGATTTTGTGGTCAATTATAGATTTGTTTAATTACGATTTAATTTGAAGCGTTTTATGCAAAAAGAATATAAATCACTACGTTCTTTCTTGCTTCTCTGGTTGGCTGGCAAATCACCCAAAAATCACTTGGCTGGGTTGCTTTCTTTCTTTGGTTCGTGGATGTCTTTAGTTTAATTTACCGTACCAACCTGGTTGTAAGCAAAGTATAGTAAGACCGCAACGAGATGCCTGGGGTAGAGGTAGTTGCCACCACGAGTGATGAAGATTACATTAAATCCCGTGCAAAAGAAGCTCAGAAATATAACATCCATTCTGCAAAGGCATGGATGCTCACGGCTAAAACATTGTTTCCTACAAACTTTAAAATCCAGTTTGAAGCTTATTTGATGGAAAAGCAATCGGGAAATGTTCAAGAAGCCGCAGAATGCTTCAGTTCTCTAATGATGTCAAGACAAAACCTTTCTGAACTGTTACCAGAAATATCTGCTATCGCAAATGCTTTGAAAACAAGCGAGACCAGTTTTTTGAGTCAGATGTTTGACAATATTGTACCTGACATACAGTTAACAATTTTGAAAACTAGTGTTGAAAATAGCGACGATACAATAGAGCATTGTCGCCTCTTAGTTTTACTTCTGAAAAAGTTTCCACAGCTGGGTGTGGACAGCCTTGTGAAAACATTAATAAATACAGATAAGTTTTTCTATGACAACCGTTATGCTCGGCTTTTGGTGGTAGAAACTTTACCTCTTTTGAGCTCATTAGAATCTCCAAGACTACTCCAGCGTTTGTTAGTCAAAGCCATTGACTTCTACAATTCATATGTATATGATGAAACTGAACATGACATCACTGATCCCTGGCAAAGATTGCATGGAGTGTTAGATTTATTAGGTAGACAATTAGGATGGGACTCTTATTTAGTTGGTTACAGTAACAGCTTGAATAAGGACACATACTTTCAAAAGTTGATGGGATTAAGAAGTTGTGAGGATTGCCGACAACTGTTATATTGTGGCACAACATTTTTTCTAAGATCCCTTCATGAGCATAGAAAATTGAAAGGAAACCATATTCTTATTGAATCCTTGTCTGACCCTGATATTCCTCAGTCAAAACGACGAAAAGGAGATGTGGAGGTAACTGGTTCTTCTGCCCATCACTTTCAAGCGGCTGCTAACTGTTGGGAACTCTTGCACAGTAATGAGGTGATATCACGAGAATTTATAAAATTAGCCAGTCAGCTGCAAATAAAGCCATGGGCCGAAGGGTTTGCTGAAGAGTTGGCTCTTTATCGTGGACGTTATGAGGAAGCAATGCCATCGTCTACAGCAAATGGTCTTATTAGCAATATTGTAAGGGTGTCCATCAATTTCTTTCAAAAGCAATATGTACCTTGTGTTGAGAGCATGTTAGCTGCATTATCACAACTGCCTACAGCTGAGGGAACATTAGAATCAGAATTGATAGCAGGTGGTAAAATAAGACATTTGCATTTCTTGTCTATGACTAAAACTGCTATAGTGCATTACTTCTGCACTTTGCTGATAAGGATTTTGTTGCAAAATGGCAATACATCAGATCTAACTAATGGACACATTCTAGTCCTTATGCAACTAGGCTGGCCACAAGAAGAAGCAATTTTTAACCACATATTGGACTCAATAAAACAGAAAGGAGTCTTTCATTATCATCTTTTTTCAGCATACATTATACATATTGATATTTTAGAAGAACTGTGTTATTTGTGGAATGAACAGGGTAACAATATTGCATTAGATATATTGCCAAATTCACAACAACATCTGGGACAGAGACGGATTGGCACTAGGGGGGCAGATAAAGGAGTTAAGGAGGACTTCAAACAAGCTATGAAAAGTCAAGTCTCCAGAAGTAATGAATCCATATTGAACTTAATGATTCAATTTATAACATCTGAAAGATCATATTTTTTGCAAGTATTGTAATTATTTAATCTTTAAGAAATTATGGGTAAAATAAAATGTTTTAAATGTAATAAATTTATTTAGTTATCCTTAAGAGTAATATTTCATAACTTCTTTTCCCTCATAGGTACCTACAGCTAAGAGAAGATTCCGTCTTGTAAAATGCAAACTTTTTACAGGAGAGTTCTTTGTGGCAAATGAGCGAAGTAAAAGTTTGTCATCTTTTTGAACTGAAGTGGTTCCATTTTCTTCGTTATTCGTTTCTTCAGTTATGGCAGTGAAATCCCACAGTTTGATTGTACAGTCCAGAGAGCCTGGAAAAATTAAGATGACAGTTTTTCTATCTAGACATATAGAGAAAGATCCCCAAAAGCATCATATTTCCGAGATACCCAATCAAGATTGTGCCCGTGCAGTGGCGCCAATAGAGGGAAAACTGAAATGAATAATCATATTTAAAAAAGTAACCGGTGGCGAGTATGGTTCCGTCCCGGCTGAATGCGAGCGCGTGTATGGGCGCGGCGTGGTCCCGGGGCAGCGCGGCGGCGGGCGCGGCCGACGCCAGGTCCCACACCATCAGCTCGCCGCCGCCGCCGCCCGACGCCAGCCAGCGTCCGCACACTGAGAACGCCAGCGTGAAGATTGCCGACTAAAAAAAAAAACAGTATAGTGTTATAGTTAAAAACTTTTTAACAATAAACTGCCGAAAAAACTGAAAAGTAAAAAATAATAAACCTTTTAATGTGCTACAAACCTACTAATTTTGAAGTCGGTGCGAAGGCGGATGTACGTATAGCTTATCAAACTTATTTGGTCAACAAAAAAGAATTATCAAAATCGGACTACTCTATAAAGTTATGCGTGGTCCTGGTCATTCATAAAAATAAAAAATATACGCGTCGACTTAGGAACATCTTCGGTTCAAAAAAGCAAGTATTAACAAGAAAATTTAGGTCCGTATTACAGAACGCGACCCAGACTCCGATCTATAATTGGCAATCGTCTTTGTCATTTTGATAGGTAGTGAGAAAAAATCAATACTTAAGTACAAATCACGACTTGAGTCTCCTGTATAAGAAGCATTCCACCAGCAATGCAACCGAGGCCTACAAAACTAAAAGATTAATTATGGGTGAAATTTAATTATGACACTATATTACATACAGGGTGGTCCAAAAGGTGACGCCAAGGAATTTTTTTTGATTCCTCACCCCTGGATGAATCCGAAAATACCCCATGTATGTTCCGCGATTTTTTGTAGTTTAGAAGTTATGATTTTTTGAAAGTGTTTTTCGAATTTTCTACCAGCGCTACTTATAACTTGTTTAATAGTAAGAATTTTCAAAATTTTATTTATGCAGCATGATCACCTTGAATCATCACTCCGCCCAAGTACATGTGGTTATTGCGGGACAAGACAAGAATATTATGATGATGGTGGTGATACGCCTTATAACAATTTATGTCTTGTAAGTATGGCTCATCATGGAGCGAAGAAACTTTTAATTTTACCTCTTAAATAATTATACGATACTCACTGCTAAATTAAATTTAAGTTTATAGAAGAATAAATAATACAATTTAATTTAATTGCAAAGTTTAAATTATTTCGTTCTTTTTCATTACTTCTTTTTCATTAATGCAAAATTCATTGATAACGAATATTGTACTAATCAAATAAGTACTAGATTTCGTACTCGTCCCGCACAACAGACGGCGAATCCCGCACAAGTGGGATTATTTTTTTATCAAAAAATGTTTTCCAACAGAATCTATGTTTTATTTAAGCCAATTTACTCCTTGGACTTTAGTTTATCAGGGGTAAAAATATTGTTTCATTAGAGGTAATTAATTCGATAATCCAGCGAATTATAGAATTAATTAAGAGGAGTCACAGACTTGGTAGTTTCGCTGTCTCGCCCAACAGGTGAAGTAAAACGTCTATAAATGCTTTATAATTGAGTATATCTAAATAGACTATACATTATATGATTGTTAAAAGTTATGTTGTTACGAAATGCTAAATATGAGCCAGAGGCGTTCCCGAGTAAATGTTTTATTGTACTTCTAACACTGAAAACATCGTACGAATGTCCCATACAACAACGTGGAATGCTCCATTACGGGCCTTAATCTAGACAAAAAAAAAACATACGCACATCAATGAAATATCTGACTACTTAACATAGAAGTCGATGCGTAGGTGTGAAAGTGGTAAACCTGCAAGTCAATCGCGATAAAAATGTGGATTAAAACGCGACTGTTATTGCTATCGTGATATACCTACTATTTGGCCATCAACTTCGAGGGCTGGACAGTGTCATCTACTTTATCATACGAAAGTATATTTTTCAAAATAACATAAAATTAACCAAGTACCTTATGACCAGTCATTATTCTGACTTGTGATCCTGTGAGGCAATCCCATACGCGGACTGTTCGATCACTCGACCCCGTCGCTACGTAATTCGAATTAGGATGAAATTGAATGCACTGAAATCATACAAAGTCTTTTTGTGAATGTACAATTTAATACATCGCATCCTCAGAGAACGATAAGGGTTTATCTCGAAAAATTAACTTTTTGGGAGATTCGGAAAGTTAGAACTTTTAACTTTGACAATAAAATTATTTCAAATATGTGTGCTTATTTTATCATTGGTGTATTTATTTTTATATTCATCGAATAGAACATAACTTTTGAGTCTATGATCATAACACAATTTAGTTTTTGGGTTAGGCCACTATCGTTCTGATGGTAGGACATACACAGGCAGAAGGTCTGTAGCAGCCAAAACAAACAATATTAAATTAGTAAGAATGTTACGTATCGGTACCAACACATGTCATTGCACCGTGACCGGCGTCGGCCCCACGAGCTCCGAGTCAGCACACAAAGTGGAACATAGCATCAGCGCCTCGATCAGTGTAAATCAGTGTAGTTCTGACATCGAACTCATTCGCACCTAGGTTAGTTAGGTTTAGGTCTTTATAATATTAATTTAAATATAAATTTCGTTTTAAGTGATTCTATTTTCTTTTCTGCACCCTCCGTTTGCGGCAAAAACATGATTAGTATACTAAACAATGATTACATACAGCAGCACGTCAGGTTACCCATTTGCACTATGAAAGAAGACACTATTACGAGCGAGATAAGGGCTACGTCAAGGTCAACATGTATAGCCTGATGTGCTGCCGTCTGTACTTTATAATGTGCACATATTAAAGTGACCTGCTTCCCCGCACTCCACCCCGTGCGCCTTTACAAAAATAACTCACAAAAAAGGTTCTTTTCCTGCAAAACAGTGGTGCAAGGCCTTTCTTCAGCTGTTGATAGGTAATGGAATTTTTGCTATTACATAGCTAATACGATGTAGAACAACTTAAAGTAATAAAAATACCTACTAGGTTTTACATTTTTTGTAAAACTTGACGAAAACAAACCTAATTCTCAATTTTCAGTTGGGGCAGTTGTTTTTCCTCGCTTATAATTTTATGAGAACACTCTGTTGTTTCCAATCGTTATTGAGTTTGTTTCAACGTGATAGATCATTTAGTTTAAAAGATATACCGTTTTGTTTATACGCGGGGGGGCACAGCAACAAACATAAATTTTAAAAATGCCATATTAAATTCATTTTTTTTTTGTATTTTTCCCGTCGATAAAATGAAGCATAGCTAGTTACCCTCATTTTAATATGTGCACATTATAAAGACTCACACTGTATATACTTGATAACACCGAGCACGTTACCAGTAAAGTGCAATCTAGAACGATAATGACAACACGATGAGAGAAGGAAACCTACGTCAACATCCGAGAGGTGTCCCGCGAAGATCCTTAGCGGCTGATGATGGTCGGTGGCCCAGAGGCGCGCGGAGCGGTCGTGGCCGGCCGACGCGAAGTAGTGGCCGTGGGGCGACCAGCGCACGTCCCACACCGGCCACACGTGCCCGCGGTACACCACCAGGCACGTCCAGCACTGCAGCGACCACAGCCGCACTGACAATGTTACGATAAGCGGCGATAGAGCATTTTAGAACTACCAAATAGACGACGGTCATCTTTAATAAGGCTAGGATGACAAAATCTTAAAAGACCTTAGGTTCGATTCAATTCTTAAAAAAGGGTGTCCAGGATTTTCGGAATTTTGCCAATATCTAAGTATTTTAATAAGTAGTAAAATAGATACTGGCAAAGTCGAAAATATCAAGTACTAGCTTTCCGCCCGCGTGAAGTTTTTTCCCGCTAACTCCCGTTCCCGTGAGAATTTTGCAATATCCTATTGCAACTAAGCTTTAAGTTTACTAAGGTACCTGCATGCCAAATTTCAAGCGTCTAACTTAAGCGGTTTAGATTTTTCATACAAAAGGATTTTCCCGCTAATTCCCGTTCCCGTGGGAATTTCGGGAATTCCTTTCTTAGTGCACCTCTACGGTACCTAAGCTACGTCCCTTCCAAATTTCAAGTGCCTACGTTTAGCCGTTTAGGCTATGTCAGTCAGTCAGTCAGTTTCTCCTCTTATATATTTAGAAGATGTTATACGCCAGATCCTCGTCCGTTGATCAACAGGATGCACCGCTAGCAGGTGAGGATGACGATTTTAGAGCACTAAGATGTTATGACCCCACGCAACCCGACCTTAGTGATTGACATAGTAAGAAAAGTGACAATCTCGAGGGCCCAGATTCTCTTCGGGTTGCTGCGCTAGCAAGAATAGAGGTTCTGATTACCAATTTAAATAATCTATAGATGGCGCTTATGCGTAGTAGTTTTCGAATTTTATTCCTAGTTAATCCCGCGTAATATCAATTAAACGACTGTCTTTAAAGCTAAAGCCCACCGCAAAATTAGTTACCTGTAGCATCTTCTGAGCATGACAGTAGCATAGTTTTGAATGGATCAAAAGCAACTTTGTAAACCGGTCCTGAGTGTCCAAAAAGAGTACGGCAAGTATCTCTGTCCTTTTCTTCCATCATTCTTACAAGAACATCTCCTGTGAAAATATATCTCTTGTTAGGTTTTATCTTACCGGTCTGAAAATCACTGTCAGTACAAGTGTATCAAATCGACTAATACCGAACGTGAATACCAATGAAATATATAACTTATTGCGAGAAAAACGTGTGGCTCAGGCCGAGACGTATTTTTGAAATGATAGAATTCCAATTCGCATACGAATTGACAAGATTCGCATGAGAATCTCATACAAATCTTGTCAATTCGTATGCGAATTGGAATTCTATTGTTTCAAAAATACCGTCTCCAGCAGACCCACGGAACTTAAACAATGAATTTAGGTATTCTATGTATGCCAATACATAGTGCCTTCCTAGTGCCTATTGATGCCAAAAGAACCATATCTAGTGCCATCATAGTTTAAGAATTAAAGGTCATTGTTTGTGGGTCTGCTGGACGGATATCAGCCCAGCAGACCCACCTCTCTTACACGAAAAATGCTAAAGTTTGAGACATGGTTCTAGTTCTAAGCTTTAACGCTTTCATTGGTGCCATCGAGAAAAATTGTTCAAACCTAGTGCTTCAAGCGTTTCGGAGCTATAAAACGATCTTGGTGTGCCTGCTGTGCGGAGGGTTCAACGCAGCAGACCCAACACGATAGCTCCATAACCAACACGATAGCTCCACAGTCCGAAAATCAAAAAATTTAATCGAGAATTGGCTAATGGACCTTGATTACATTCAGACAGAGGACATGCTCCCTCTACCAGGATCATGATTCCATAAACCGTACGATGGCGACAACATCCACAGCACATTACCATCTCGCACCACACGTCACTAACTCACACCACACACACTATCACACACACACACACACACACACACACGCTACGATCACACAGACTAATACATACTTTGATTATTGACGCAATTACCATTCAACGCAAATCTTATTTAAGTTTTTTTTTATTTATTTCAATGTTTTATTTTTATTTATTTTTGTAACTGTTTATAATATTGTATAATCAATGTGCGCGGGTTGGCAATCCACGTCAGGGCTCCTGCGATACAAGCCTAGCTTAGTGCAGGGCCCGCTGATTTTGCATGTAAGTGTAATCTGTTGTTTAATAAAATATTCTATTCTATAACTAAAAGGTAATTGGTATGAAATCTCATATCAATGTTTAGTGTGACATTAGTGCCTTAGATAAACATAAAAATATCTGTTTATTTTAACTTCCAAACATAACAAATAGCCTCTGAAAGTTCTGCATACATTTTAACGACCGAGGTACAGTCACGCTCAAAACTCAATAGGCACTAGGAAGGCACTATGTAGTGGCATACATAGAATACCTAAATTCATTGTTAAACTTCCGTGGGTCTGCTGGCCTGAGCCACACAGAAAAACAGAGACTTGAACACATTGGTTCAACCAACCTTCACAATGGCGAAATAAAGCTCCGGATAAGCGATACGCTGACCCCCAAAGATCTTCAGCTATATCTTTTTGTCGTATCTTCATATAATGAGCGCAGGACAGAGAACACATAAGTATTTCAGCGTAACTTATAAAAGTGGTACTACAATACCTTGAAATAAAGTGAAACAAAAATAACTTCCGTAACTTTTGTTTCACTTTATTGTTTCACGTAAATCATAATAATTGTTACATTACAAACCTGCTTCTCTGTCAATATCTTGTAATTTTTCAGCAGATTTCATCCCACGCAATTTCATAGGCGTCAAGGTCCATATCTGTTAAGTAATGTTAAAAGTAAATGTAATAAAAATACATTTGCATTTAGGTACATACATAGATACGTTAAATCAAAAAGTACAAATACCTTTATATTTGAACAGCTGAAGCCAACAGCAAGTAATGTGGAGTCATCGCAAATGTCGGCTGAAATAGCAGTGTGTCCACTGTTTAGAAGAGTGTAGAAACAAATAGAGGGCAAACTCTCTGGGCCCAACTGCACACGTTTTGATGCCTCTCTTATGGCTTTCCCTTTTTCCAGTTTGTCCATCTCTTTCCTGAAATGTAAACATGATTAAATACAAAATGGAAGCAATCTCTATACAGCATCAACTGATATCTTTGGTGTGGAGCTGGGTTCAAATTAACTATGGAAAAAATATATTTTTTAGAAAAATACTCAAAAACTAGTATAAATTGGATTAAGTAAAAAAGAGGATACTGAAGTGAGTTACTTACAACTCTGGTAAAGGTATTCTGTCATTTGGTGGAGCATTAGGATCTGATTTAGGTTTCTTCATGAAAATGTTATCTTTCTTTGCTTTTTTCTTCTTTGGCTTATCTGGAGTTTCTTCTGGCTCCTCTTCATCTTCAACAGGTGGTGGTAAAACTTGAATATCAAGTTCTTTGAGTAGCCCATAGTACACTTTAGTACGGTTTTCTGTAACCAAAACCAAATTATTAGTAAGGCGACATAGAATGGAACAGATTAAAAGAAAAAAAGACATTAAATTTTCGTAAGCTTATAATCTTATAAAATAAGGAATGTCTTCAATTTAATTTAATACTTTTACTGATCACCATTACTGATTGCAAGCCGGGTCCTCCATTCTTACCGGGCCCGGTCACCGGACCCGGTAGGTATGAAAACCGCGGCGGAAGAGCACCAACTCGTAGAAAATCGGCATGGCAACCGCAGCTTTTTTGCTAATTGCTTTTTTGCAGTAACACTCACAAGTCTTAATAGCTAAAATTTATGAGAAAACACAATATTTTGCTTTTAGAAAATAAGTTTTTTTTAAATATCAAAGCTACCTATCTAAGTTAATAAGACAAGTTTGGTACTTTTATTTTCTTATTCTAATGCTATGTTTTCAAATAGACATTATAAGGAGTAAAGAAAAGACATGCTTGCTTAAAGTTATAAAAATGTACTAGCTTTCCGCCCGCGGCTCCGCCCGCGTGGACTACAGGTTATATCGTGCCCAACTGTGGGATAAAATGTAGCCTATGTCCTTTCCCAGGCTCTAATCTATCTCTGTACCAAAATTCATCAAAATCGGTTCAGCGGTTTAGGCGTGAAAAGGTAACAGACAGACAGACAGACAGACAGAGTTACTTTCGCATTTATAATATTATAATACTAGCTTTCCGCCCGCGGCTCCGCCCGCGTGGACTACAGGTTATATCGTGCCCAACTGTGGGATAAAATGTAGCCTATGTCCTTTCCCAGGCTCTAATCTATCTCTGTACCAAAATTCATCAAAATCGGTTCAGCGGTTTAGGCGTGAAAAGGTAACAGACAGACAGACAGACAGAGTTACTTTCGCATTTATAATATTAGTAGGGATAGTAGGGATAATTACTAATACTATCGTTACACGATTCCATCCTTATGTAAAAGTAATCAATTCTGTATTGAACCAGTGATTTTAAGACTTGGACTGAGACTCATTATTATGATTATTATTGAATTGCTGGTTTGAAATAAATAATAGGTCTTTACCTACCTATGAAATCGCCATTTCTTCCTCAACTCAAACTCAAAAGTGTTTATTTTATTGAACATATTAAATGTTGCTTGAACACGTCAATGTTGCGCCAATTCGCAAAGGTGCAGTCTCCCTCAGGAGAAGAATAGACAAGAAACTTCGAGGGCCGCTCTTTTTAAGTCAATCATATAAATTTTCTTACTTCTAATTTTAATTGACTTAATATCTGTATAACTCAACCTTTAATTTGCTCATAATGTGTTTGATTGAACAGCTATTACTAAAACTGTTTTTTTGTTTAAAAGCTTGGCCATATAACGTAAATTTTAAGTAATATAATATGTATTTACTTTGGATTTATTTACTGGAAGCGAAACTCGTATATAGCTCGTTTTATCTATTACAATAACAACTTTTAATAAACTTAATATGATGAAAATTAACTTAATGTTGTCCAAACCTTCCCACAAAATTTTATGAAAAATTCAGTTTTCCAAAAATATTGTATGAATAACGAAAATTTCATAGGTAAACCTTATAAAAAAAACAGCAATTTCATAGGTAAACCTATTATCAATTCATAACCTTGAATCATTGTCTTTTTCCATTCATATACAGCAAATTTTCATAAAATACTTGAAAGATTTCATCGCTAACACATCAACTCGGTCGGGTCCGGTTGGCAACGAATGCTACCGGACCCGGCCGGGTTGCAATCCCTAATGACCATAAAGTAAGCATGTACTTTATTGTCATCAGTTCATATTCGCCCCTATTAATGGGCAGGGGCTTCCTTTCGAAATAGTGATATTTGATATTGTGTTTTTTCTTTTCATTAAACTTTTAAAACTTTTTTAAATTCCATATAATTTATGTAATTTACCATTCTTAGTAGCTTCTCCAAGTAATCCTCCAATAGTTGCCCTGACTTGGGCTTGAGTTCTTCCTGGACCATCATGCACCTCAATCTGAATGTGGTTGTTTATCACATTGATGATGACTGTGGAGCTCTTCTGTTCCTGAAGAAAGCGCTTCAGTTGCGTTGAAGCATCTCTGGATAGCTGGACTACAAATTTGTTGGAACTGGAAATTTTTCTTTAATTGTACATATATTCTGCCAGACAAAACCTTCAATTATATCTTACTAACTTTACATTACAAATATCAGGCCCAGTATTAGAAAACTTGTGGTCTGTGACATGTTTCTTTCAGTAACAAATAAATTAATTTAAAGTTGAATTAATAGAAATGTAGGGCAGCTACATAAATAACACATGATGTGCCTGACATGAGCCATAGAGATAGTTAAAAACGAGGCCACAATAAACAGTGTATCGACAGACATCAAGCATTTTACTTCTCTCTCTTGTTCCAGCTATTGCAGCTAGCATCTCCAGCATCTACATAACCTGCCTCGGTCACATACTTACAGAAGTTAATGATGGTGAATGCCACATCACAGTCTTTTATGTATTTTAGAACTATGACGTTAACTTGAATATCAAGTTCGCATGCTTGTTTACGCCGCGTGCAATACAAATCTCGTAGACCATGTGTTCAAAAAGCATGCAAAGGTTTAAGCAGAAATGATAGGGCAGGAGAGATATGGATAACAAATTTGTGTTGATAATTCTAGTTACCTGTATATCTCAGCCAGTTCATTTCCTTTCATTTGATCCTTTGTTTTCACAACAGAAAGTCTGTTCAAGTCTTCTTGGTAATAGTCTTCTTGTTCAGGACCAAACTTCTCCAAAAAGTTTGCAGCATGTTCATTGTGATCATACAATATCAAACTCAAGTACATGTGAACAAATACTGGGTAAAGCAGTGTGGACAGTTCGTGCTGGAATACACATCCATGATATTTGAAAAAGTATAAATCTTTTACGTAACATACATTGTCAGAGCATTATACAGTTCAAAGCAGAATAAATACAGTTTTGTTTCTCACGGCTGTGTTAATTTTGTGTAGCTTTGTCATCCTAATAGTTCCAGTTTGGGAAATCATTCAAAAGTAATTTTAAGAAATACAATTCTTTTACTTATTCATTATTATACGACCAACTTACTTTATACATATCTAAGGAATTTTCCACGAATTTCTTGAGGCTATCGTACGCGAATTCATAGCTGTAAGGATCACTTTCTGTGTGATGAGAAGTGAGAATGCTAGCTAGTTCTACTTCTGGTAAATCCAAATTTTCGTACTCCGCGTCACCTAAACTTGCTTCCTTTCTAAGTATTTCTTCAGTACCCTGAAATACACGAATAATTTGTGTAATAGAGAAACTTTTATAACAGAAAATACTTTTTTTTATAGCTGAATCTGAACGTAGGTTGGTTACCTTCAAATTGTATTTTCGGAGTAGTTGTAACACAGCTAAAAGTGGCGTAGATTTTTCTCCCATTTTGTTAATCGTTCTTTTATCTCATTTAACAGCAAAATTTGTAAAAATTTAACGAGAAAACAGGAGGTATCGCGGATGGAACACCAACAAGCGAAGCCCAAATATGATAAATGTCATTACTGTCAAAATCAAAATTCATAGACAGCCCAAGGTATTTTTTCTTTCAACCTCGATCTTTTTTGACCAGTGTGTCTTACGATAACCTCTGAATGCGTTTTTTACTCTTTAAAAATGTGGCAACACTCAATAAAATGACGTTTCCTGTTTTGATGGCGGGAATATGATGATCATGGTTTGATTGTGGAATTGTCCTGAGCACTGAACTTAATATTGCGTTTTCGTTTCGTTTGAATACAATACTTACAGTAAAGACTGTACCGAAAAGACTCGGTAAGAAAGCTCTCATTTAAGAACATGCACTCGGTTTGGATTTGTACAGAAAAAAACACATCGACCAAGTTAGAAATGCACCAGCATGTTTTAATCAGCGCTCTGACGCAGGGAGCGGTTTGATTATGTCATGGGATGACTAAATACATTGTCAGAGAAAGAATACAGGATACTTAATTTATTTATGACACTAACTGAATTCTCTTTCACAAACTTCCTTTCTTCGCCCCGATATCGATACCGCAAAGTGTAATAACAGTAAAAGTTTCCCAAGATATGTTTTTTCTCACTTTATCACCATTGCAGCTGACAAGAAACTTGGATAGTTACTTGGGGTACGAGTACGACGTGTGTTCATCTAGCTTGATAGTTTAGAACTTGTAAAGTTTAGACTTGTTGTAAGGTTAAGACATTGCAAGCCCTGTTCGTAAGGGGCCAAGGTTACTTTTCAAGTTCTAAACTCACGTAGGCAATGGGTATACTTAATGAAAAAAATATTAAAGGTACACAAGGTTTTTTATTTAATTCGCGCTTCGGGTTTGTTTTACAAAATGGATATCTAAATAAGCACTAAGTCACAATAATACCTTAAGTCAGGGAAAGTTGGTAAGTAATTAATAATATACTGAATTTCAGTATACATATCTACGGGGTGACTTTTTGTTACCTATCTGTTTACCTAAATTTAATAATAAACATCAACATCACATTGTTTCGAATGTTTCGGAATTCAAACTTTTACATTTTGTAGTCTTTTCTTCTACGATAAGTAAGTAATTTTCACTGAGGAATGTAGCCTGGCTAAGGAGTTGCTGCTTCACCACATTATTTATTTGTAGGTATGTTATTTGACTTCTGTTTTAAATGGTGATTTTTTTAAATTTTCTTTCTTTCTTTAAAAGCATGATGGGTAACGCATATTTCGAATTATATTCATACCTCTATGATTCTGAGCTTTTTATTGTCGGTATCGAACCGAACGGATCCAGCTTTCGTTAGATACAGTGGAAACGCAAGTTATTTAATTATCGACTCTGATACAGTTTTAGTACTTACTTATTTAAAGACAAAAAAAATGTACCTATTTGGTACCTATTATTAAGTACTTACAAAGGTAAGTATACGTTTTTTATTCGCATATGTAAGTAACATAAAGGTAAACTTAGAGCAACAAATAAGGCAACTAAAGTAAGAGTAAGATAAGCACAATGCATACAAAAACGAATAAATAACTCATTTATATGTATACCAATTAATATAACATAATAATAACTATTCATTTTATTTCTTACATCACACATTATTACAGTTTGATAGTTACAAAAAGTCACTCAGTAAGTTTAACATCCTATTTGAATTGTAAAACGACATCAGATGAGTACCAGTTAATTTGTATTAATACTGAAAGTACTTTTTTCTTTACATCTTAAAGTAAACTTACCGCCTTATTGAAAAACGTTATTTAAAGGTAACTGACAGTCAAGAGCCTTACGAGAGATAAAAAATAAGAAATAACTGTCACTTAAATTTTAAATTACGTTTATGAATAAGGCGGTTAGTCAAAAACACCTTAGGTATAACACAGCTCGTATGTATGTCTTGTATAATGTACATATATAAATCCTATAATGTACAATAAACATAATAAGCACATGAGACTAAAATAAGTCCAAGTCAGTTGATATAATGCATGTTAAGCATAATCCATCTGTTCAAAAGTCTTGCGGTACATTAGCATTTCCCGCTTCTATCTTCTATACATATAATAAATCTGTAACCGACTCGTGTCTGAAAATTGATTATTTTTTGGAAATTCTTTTTCCAGGGGGCTTTACTATCGAAACAGACACCAAATCAACATTTATTTTTATTTTTGTCTTATTTTGTCTTGTTTGTTTGTCTGTCTTTCCGAACGCACATCACGCAAAAACTGCAGGACATATTTGAATGAATCCTCCTGAATTATGTAGTCTGAGGTCCGGAATAACATCAAACATAAAATATTTTTCAAAATTCTACCCCTAAGGGGGTCAAAAAGGGGGTCAAAGTTTGTATGGAACAAAGTGATTCATTGGTCCAATATCTTTTAAATTTTTTTTGGATACTCTTTGAAGGAATTGATGAAAACCCACATACTTATTTAACTGAAATTAATCCCCTAACTGGGTTAATAAGGGTTAAAAAGTTAGTTTGGGGTGAAGTTATTTCCTATAAATAAAGGAAAGTAGACTCTTTATGTATAACAAGAAGTTTTCATTTCCCTTACGCTTAAATTTTGACATGTGTCCTTTTCGCAATTTTGGCCCATAAGTCATCTTCAATCAATGCCGGCAAAGGAAATTCAAACTTATGTTCTTTAAATAAGGTCATAATTATGTGTTATTTGAGCTAAAGGTCCGAGAAGCTGTCTAGAGTACAGCTCTTCACGCTATAGGCCCTAGGAATGGGGCAGTGACATAAAATTCTTCATATCCACCTACTGACAAAACTAACCGGAATAGCAGTCTGAAATTGCGTGTGATTTTAGTTTAAGCGGAGCTAACAACCATGCATCATTTCACGCTATATTCCTTTAGGAGTTCGCAGAGATGAAATCCGTATTCATATTTTTTTGAAAATTTTTAGGGTTCCGTACTGCAAAAGTATAAAACTAAACTTTTTATCAAACCAGTTAACGTACACCATTTTACAGTGTGCTCATAAGAAGTTACACAAAGACGAAATGCAAATAACATTTACTAACATTTATTTTAGGGTGCCGTGCCGTACCGCCAAAATAAAAAATAGTAAGTACTTATTTTCTTTTGAACCAGTAAATCAAACCTTTGTACAAACAAACTATATGGGCATAACGCTAACGATAAATCGAAAGCCAAAATTCAGGGAACAAATCTGATTTTGTTGTAAAATAAAGTAATTACTTTACTAATATGTTTAAGAGAGTATTGAACTCCCAGTATGCTAGCTCGACTCGCACTTCGCCCTTGCTTATTGAAGACAGTACTCAAAGGAAACATATCTGTCAACATAATACGTGTCAAATCAGAAAAGAAACAAAGAGGATTTCGAGAAAAGTTTATTTCGCCATCCTACTGGCAGTATAGAATGACAGTAATAATTTGTGACATTCTATATAGGAACTTTCAAGGCCAGCTTCCATGAAAATCCAATAGTCAGGTATAAAGATCCAGATGTTTTTAATAAACAGTTTCACATGAAATGCCATGATATTCTGTACAAGAAGGTAAAAAAACGGTGTGTTATTAATTTGATATTATACAGGTTGAAAAAGAACTTCCTAGCTATATTCAAAATCCTGAACCAGTATCACTCAAAGAACACATTTATGAATAAAAAAAATTTTTTTTAATATTTTTTCATTAGGAATAGTTCATCTTTTGCCTAAACGTAGACATTACTCCTACACCAGCACGCGAGGGGTGCGGGTAGCGCTCGGGGTTTGCACCCGAGTGGTGTCTACGTTTAGGAAAAAAAAAATCACCCCGAAAAAAAAAATAAAAAATAAAAAGTGTTCAGTAAGTGATACTGGTTCAGGATTTTAAATAAAGCTAGGAAGTTCTTTTTCAGCCTGTATAAAAAAAATATATATTCAAATTTAAATATGTATCAAAATATATTTTCAGATCATGGAAAAGGATTCTGAATTCTTGAAACGGATAAATAAATTATCTACAATTTGTTTTTCGTGTGGTATTTTAAAAAGAGGTAAGACAAATAATTTATGAACAACAGAGTACGTCAAGTTAGACTATCCCGGCTTGGTGTTGCGCCATATAGAAAATTGCTGCGATTCTGCGCATTATTAAAACAAATTAATGGGAAATCAACTTATATATTTTTTGTACTGCATAAAATTCACTAAAATTCATTATTGCACCAAAAATGATTTTATAGAGATCGTATTTTTTCCTAATTGTTGTTCACGCGAGGCCAACATCGGTTTCTTCCCTTTAGGGAAAACTAATTGATAGGAAGACGATATTGTGTTTATAAAACCGAACCTCTAGAACAAAACAAGATTTTTAGGTCAAATTTCAGTTCTAAACATTAGAGTTTAAGTAATTGATTAATTTGTTAGTAAAAGGTTTAATTGTATACTTATTTATAATTTCTAAAGAGAAACTGTGTTTGATTAGAAATTAATAGTAAAGTTGAATTTGTTTTTAAACGGTGCTGATAAAACATTATTAAAGTGAAAACTTCTTTAGCAGCGTTGTGTACTTTGAAGTATGGGTGGAAATCCGGACGGATGGAAGCCCTATGGTAAATTATCTCAGTGACAGATGTCAACGATTATTCGCACATAGTGTGCAAATACCATGGACTTAGTACTTTCTAAATACCGATAGACTTTTTTACTAAATAGAAAGTAGACAGTTTGATCGAGTTGAAAAGTTGCCAGATTGTAAACAACAGGTCGAGGGTTCGGATCCTGAGAGAATAACGGACTCTTTTTGTGTATTTTGTTTTATTTCCATATTAATGCACAACGTTAATGTTCAAGTTTTTACTTCTGCCGGCACTCCCCGAGTGCAACCCGTTGTTTTTTTGTTTTAGTTGTGTTATCATTAGTTTAAGTGTAGTTAAAAGAATGTAACATATATAATATGTTATAATAAAATATGTTACAATAAAACATATATAAAATATGTTTAGTGAATTATTTAAATATGTTTTTTATTATATAGTTTTCTGTATACATATTTGTATACAGGGTGTCCCAAAACTCAACGTCAAGCCGGAACCAGGTGAAAAGGCAAGTCATACCGGTTATTAGAAAAAAAAAATCTAAGTTGTATGTTTTTTAAAAATAATGGGCATTAAAAAAAACGAAAAATTTAACACCCCGTGACAGTCTTTTCACTGCTGTTGCCACAAATATTTACTTTTTCCAAATTTTTTTTGTGTTATGTAATCCTGAACAATGCTTCTCTAAACTGTTATCAAAATTTCAAAACCAGCTGCTCCAGATTTGATAAAAATGAGACATTTTTCCCAAAAAAATTCAAAATAAAAAAATCGCCGAGTTTTAATTGACTCTACTGAAAAAAAAATGTACTACGTTAGTCTGGCAAGTATAGGCAAAAGTTGGCCCATTTAGTAAGGATTTCAAAATAGTATGACACTTGGTAAATTATTGCTGGAATCATGGGCAATTTTTTTGTTTTCGTAGAAATCCCGTTTTTTGACTTATTTTTCTTACTTGGTTAATTTTTTTCTGTTATCCCCTAGGCTTTCCTCAAGGTCGTAACTTTAAGGTTGTAGCTTGGGTGAAATAGAGAAGTCATTTTAAGGCGTATGAGCGAGACAGATTAAGTTACTAAGTGCGACTGAGGAAAAAATCTTTTTTTAAGTAATTCAAGGTCAGCAAGGACCTTAACAAATAACTCGCATTGTTTATTACTTAAGTGAAGGATTTACATTGGTGCCGATTACAATGTACCCTCTGACAGGACTAAATTTGATTAAGTGAGCGCAATTTCTCATTTATTCAAATAAAAATACTAGACAAGAGCAGGTATAGTACAGTTTCTAATCCTGTGGGTATGCATTGCAACCGGCACCAATGAAAATCCTTCACTAAAGTAATAAACAATGCGAGTTACCTATTTGTTATGGTCCTTGCTGACCTTGAACTACTTGAAAAAAGATTTTTTCCTCAGTCGCACTAAGTAACTTAACCTGTCTCGCTCATACGCCTTAAAATGAATTCTCTATCTCACCCAAGCTACAACCCTAAAGTTACGACCTTGAGAAAAGCCTAGGGGACAACAGAAAAATGTTATACCAAGTAAGAAAAATAAGTTAAAAAACGGGATTTCTACGAAAACAAAAAAATTGCCCATGATTCCAGCAATAATTTACCAAGTGTCATACCATTTTGAAATCCTTACTAAATGGGCCAACTTTGCCGTTACTTGCCAGACTAACGTAGTACATTTTTTTTTCAGTAGAGTCAATTAAAACTCGGCGATTTTTTTTATTTTGAATTTTTTTTTGGGAAAAACGTCTAATTTTTATCAAATCTGGAGCAGCTGGTTTTGAAATTTTGATAACAGTTTAGAGAAGCATTGTTCAGGATTACATAACACAAAAAAAATTGGAAAAAATAAATATTTGTGGCAACAGCAGTGAAAAGACTGTCACGGGGTGTTAAATTTTTAGTTTTGTTTTAAAGCCCATTATTTTTTAAAAACATACAACTTAGATTTTTTTTTATATTTTCCTAATAACCGGTTAGTATGACTTGCCTTTTCACCCGGTTCCGGCTTGACGTTGAGTTTTGGGACGCCCTGTATATTATTTGGAAGAGTCATTACATTAGTTAATGTAAATAAATTAGAACTAAACAAGATTGGATGAAAAAAGTTTAAAAGAAATGCTTATTTTTCTTAATTATTTGAATATATCATTTCATAACTTACCAGATGTTTTTTTTCCAATTTATTTTTTGCCCTACGCATTTTTAAAAATCTGGCGTATTTATCGTGTATTTACGAGTAGTATGTAGTTATAATAAGTTCATACAGATTTGGTTAACAATTAAGTGTTGGTTGTTAGTTTTTCGCCCACGGTGTTTGTAATTAAATTAAATCAGCTTTGCGCACGTGTACGAAGTCGTGGGTACAGCTAGTAATATAATAATTTGTGTAACTTGACAGGGGAAACACAAAGTATAATTAAACAGATCACCAGTTACAGCCACAGTTGCCAAATCAGACGTACCTAATGTAATATTGCAGACTCGGATGGCCGCATTAAGTTACAAATTAGCATACGTAACATACCTGGTAAACTTGGAGCAACAAATTAGGAATTTGAGAGCCCTGTGAGTACGGAAGATAATTATTTTAAAAGAAGACAATTATCGACTTACGTAATATTAAAGAATTAGTGGGTGCGTAGGAAGTGGTATTCGATATTATTATTATTATTTATTTATTCCTTATAACAATATTTTACAATTGTGTTGGAATGTAGTTAGATACATAAAAAATAAAATTAAAGCTAGGAAATCAATACAAAACTTGCAAAAATTATAAAAACTGATGACTAAAATAATAAATCAATTTTTCATGCACTCACAAATTTAAATTTAATTAGCTAAACAATTTGAAAATATCAAAAATTTATCAATGATCTCAATACTTAATTGATTACGTACCTTCCCAAAAATAATAATTTTCTTAAAAATTTATTAAGCAAAATACGATTGCACTGTTTATTTTTTATGTTTGTTTGATCAACTCATGCACAGTGGTTTAAGCAAATAAAGATCTATTCTATTCTAACAAAAATGACTCAATTTATTATTAATGTAGAAATCATTACTAATTTTATACGAGAAATTAACTTTTGTATTTAAACACTCCTCACCATCTTAGTATAATAAATAAAAGTTGATGACTCCGTAGACAGAGGAACTAAACATCCTTCAAGTTGATAAATGGGCGATTCCATTATCGCGGGTGCAACATTTAGACACACATAAGGCTTTCTATTAATAAAATATAAAACATTTATAAGAAATTGATTGGTCTAACGGTTACATTTTAAAGTGTTTTTTAAAGGTGTCTACATACAAATTAGAATAAAATGCATGAATTAGCACAAGAGAAGTTTAAAGTGCTATGGCGGGTGCAACGAAATCGGCCCACCATTACAGATCTTAGAGAAAGAATGACAAATGTCTCCTAATTGTGAAACATTTATTTAATTCTGCTTTCATATTTAAAAAAAGTATAAAGTCAACCAATTATTTAATTAAATATAATTATAAAAGAATATAAATTGGGTAAAATATAACGGCTTTATTACTTTTCTATCCGTCGCGGGTGCAACATCGAATTATCGCGGGTGCAACTCGTCTAACTGAAGTGATTTTAAACCTCACAGAAAGACTTTAAATGATAGAAGTGAGATCAAACAAGTATATGATTAATTACTACACTCTTTTGTTACTTATATTAATTATTTTTTTCACAAATAAGTCAATATTTATTAGATATTGTAAGCATGTATAATTACCACCAATTTCATGTTTGGTGCCTGCTATTTGACGCCGTATCTTCCGATCGAACAGTTATTTGAACATTTACGATATATTTCAATAAAACTGCATGAATTGTCTTCATAGAACGCTTATAAAAGTTGTTTTATTATGTAATTTACATCTTTCTTTTCGAATGGACATATGAAAGTAACAAAAACTTAAATTTTACAAATTCATGTCGAAAATTGTCTCTAGCGGAATCGCCCAAATGTGACTGTGTTTAGCAAAAGGTACAACTTTTGGGGTAGTCAATAAGAGCTATTTGCAATAGCTCATCACTCTAATTGTTAACCTTAACGACTATCACGAAAGTTGTACCTTTCCATTTTCATAGTCACAAATATTCACAGCAAAATGGGCATGGCTTATTGTTTTCGACCTATCTGATGTCCTTTTTCAGTGTAACTGTCACAATTAAAGTATAGTTTATTGTTTAAATTTAATGTAAATGTTAGAATATAACATTTCTAAATCTAGAACATTTAACTGCTTGACAAATGACCACTATAATTGCATAAAATTTTACTCCTTATGTTATAAAGTAGAGATATGTTTCAGACGCAGGTGACCATTCTCGATGTTTTAAGAAGGACTTAAAAATAATCCTTTAGCAAATCTACTTCTAACGAGGTCAGTCAACAGAAATTATAGAATTCCTATAAGGAATAATAAACACATCTTAAGATGAAATTGTAAGAATATGTTAGTCTTATCTAGCAAACGGACACGTTCTAATAGTTCCTTTTACAGTTATAATAATTAAATGAGCTAACGAAACAGCTGTCATAAGAAAAACCAAAAAAAACCATCCAAGTGGTAGTCGGACTCGCGCATCGAGGGTTCCGTACAAACCTGTAAGTACCTATAGTAAAAATTCAATTTAATACCACTACGCGTTCATTAGGAAAGGGGTAGTAAGTTTAAAATTATTAAAAATATTTTTATTTTAAGATGTAACTAAAAATTTACGGTGTTCGCAATTTTTCCTTTATCTGTGCTATAAGACGTTGCTTCGTACCAAATTTCAAGAATTTGAGTGTAGGTTTTGATTCCCTTGCGACTGTCGAAAATTTGCGAAAATTTGCGACATACACGGCTGTATCTTTTGATTTCGTTGACTTAGAAGAATGATTTTTTCACAGCTCCGAGGGACAGTAGAGCTGAGTATTTGATATAAATTCCAGCTTGATACCTCCACGCGTTTCTGAGAAAAAGGGTCTTGACAGACAGACAGACGGACGGACGGACGAACAACAAAGTGATCCTAAAAGGGTTCCGTTTCTTCCTTTCGAGGTACGGAACCCTAAAAAACATAAACACTGAAATGATCAGAAGATGTATAGTATAATTTTTACTTGGGCTGAGTTTTATACTTACTTAATTTAACAAATTGATATGAAATCACCAGAAATGGAAAAAAGGAAATGGTACAACTTTGAGGGTACTAGTTGGTGCGGTTGTGCATTACGGATTGTACGTATCGTTTATAAAAAAATGAAAAGTGTTTTTTTTGTTATAAGATTTGAAAGATTTTGAAGATTGATAAACAAACAAAAAACCGGTAAATAACGAATGACCTTATAAGTATTAAAGGCCGGATTTTTCATTGTTCAGATAAGACTTACGTACTTGAGATATATTTATATTCATATATTTTTTTGAACAAACGGGTATTAGAGTGATGTAGATTATTGTAGAATGTATCTGATTATGTCACAAAGATATCTATCTGATGATAAAGGTAACAAAGAAAACTGCCAAGGAACTTAAGAACGGCTCTACTTTAATTACCTAATTACGAGTTGAAGTTGAAACGTTCAGTCTTAAGATCCGTCTATTATTACAACAATATATATATTTACACTAATAATATTGTATTAGGAGGTAAGGATATTAATATATTATAAAAAAGGATTTATTTAATAAAGGTATGTCTAACATTTCTAACTCTATACTTTACTCTAGGTTTGGTCGTCGATAAGTAAAGCTAGTAACAGTTTATATTAGAATTAATAGATGTTATTAATAATATTAGTTTAAGGTCTTGCGAAGGTAAAAAAGATGAGCAGCAATTTCATGAAGTAAGCAATATAAGTAGGTTTTTATGATGTTGTTAGTTCTTTTTCTATAAATTTTTTATGAAGATATACGTACTTCAGTATCTGTATACAGTGCGAGTCTTTATAATATGCACATATTAAAGAGAGGGAAACATTTTAACATTTCATTTTATCGACGAAAAAAAAACGAAAAAAAAATTAAAAAAAAAAATTATGGTATTTTTAAAATTCTTGTAAAAGAATAAAAAAACTAGGTTAATAGTGCGTTTTACTGAGAAATTTTAAATTTTTTGTAAAACTTGACGAAAAACAAACCTGATTTCTGTTAGAAATCTTGTTTATTTTCTGTTGAGGCGGTTGTTTTCTCTCGCTTTTAATTTTATGAGAACACCCTGTTGTTTCCAATCGTTACTGAGTTTGTTTCAACGTGATAGATCGTTTAGTTTAAGAGTTATACCGTTTTATTTATACAGGGAGCACAGCAACAAACAAGAATTTTAAAAATGCCATAAAAAATTTTTTGTTTTAGATTTTTTTTAGTATTTTTTCTGTCGATTAAATGAAGCACAGTTTCCCTCATTTTAATATGTGCATATTATAAAGCCTCACACTGTATAATAACATATTAGAGTTAATGGTAAGCGAGACAGAGCTATTGATCACCAGCTCGAGTACGATGGTGATAGCGCGCGTAATGCGCCGCGGTCCTATGTCAAAATGTCAACATTAACAAAGCTAGAAGGCGAGCAAGCGCGCAATCAAGGTAAAGTTTCGACGTCAGCCGAGTGGCGCGCCGCAGAGTTTGTCGCGATCGTGCTCGAGCTGCTGATGATTCTAGACAAGAGTACGATCCTCTTTATACACCGTGTTCCTGAGGATATCCACTAACTTAGGCAAACACTTCTATAGCTTTAACTGATGAAATCTTACAAGGGCAGTTGTACTTCAAATGCTTCGTTTCAAAGTTACTTGTGAAATTATTTAATCGGGTTGTGAGGTGAGAAAGGGTCTTTATTCGAGCTACGTTGCCGCTTCTATCAAACTTAGAGTTAAATCCTGTAAAGAGCCTTGCATATCAGATAATTAAAGTCAAGGTATTTAGTTTGTATGAAATTTAAAAATTTATAAAAATAATAATTCGGAAATGTTTTCATAATTAAAAATGTTTATCTTGATGGTCTGAACAGCATATTGAAGGTAATGGATATCCTCAGGATCACGGTGCATAGTGTGTATTTTTCATAGACCCAGTTGCAGAAACGTCCATTTAAGTTAATGCTACTTTAAATATCAGACTGTCACTTTTCGTCTTGTTGATCTATGATTGTCACTTTTCGTCTTGTTGAACTAAACAAGGATGGCAATAAATGTAAAAAAAGCATTTAAATTATTGGACGTATCTGCAACTAGATTATATTCAATCAACGATCAGGCTACATCTAACAAATTGAATTGAACTCTGCCGTCAGAGTTTCTTTTAATCACCTAAAGGTTTCGCTGCTGACACATTACGGAGAACACTATAAAACATTCATAAACTTAGATATTTATCAGATCAACTGAGCGAATTTTAAATTATTTCTACATTATTTTGGTAATAAATCTATGTATAAGTAACAACAAATTTGGCTAAAATTTCACTAATTAAATTAAATTTAGTAACGGAATGAACTATTTATTTAAGTAACTACATGTTTATGTTTCGATTCACAATCTTATTTTTCACCAATGATCCTATGAGAATAAAATTTTTACATTACTATCGACAAAACTTTTCAGAATAGAAGTCAACTAATCGGTCGATGGTAAGACTCAATTCTACTCTGATAAACTAAGTAGGTATCTAAAATATTAAAGCTTGGGAGAATACACGGTGGTATAGAGCGCCGGGTGTGCCGGGCGTGCGAGGCAGGGCACGTGCGTCCGTACCGCAGTCTGGATCCACGGCCCTGCACACTACATCCACTAACTATGTATTAGAGCCGATGCACACAGACACTTTCCACGCTGTTTTTGAACGTTATTTTTTATATGATCATTTAAAGTGAAAACGTGCGAACAGCGATTTAATCGCCTTATTAAACGCATCAAAAGAGCGTGAAAACGACGTCATGTGCACAGGCTGTTAAGAGAAGATTATAGGTAACTTAATTCTACAAGTCTTGACTAGAACAGTTATGCACTTCGAAGCTTCTCGGCGGGAAGTCCTCGTAAGGCGTCACTTGCGCCGCCGCCTGCTCCTTCGCCACTTTCTCTGCTGCGTTCAACACTCGCAATAGGTTCAACCCCGCCAACTTTTTCAACTCTTCTATACTCCAACCGTCTTCCATCAACTCGGCAAAGAGCACGGGATAAGAAGAGACATCTTCTAGGCCTTCTGGGGTGCTGTATACATTTGTTTTGTTAGTTAAACCGAACTTGTTAAATATACAGGGCTTTAGGTAAATATCTTTCAACCTCTCGGGTGGTTAATCAGTCCATGAAACTGAACAACTTTCCCCCGTAGGTCAAAATAAGAAAAAAAAAATTGATTTCCCATACAAACTTCATCAGTATATAGTGCATTTTGTATGGGAACTCAAACATTTTTTTTCGTATTTTGACCTATTAGGGATCATTCAACAATTACGTGATCACCGGAAGGGGGGGGGTCGGGTGCTTGTATATAAATCGGATTATTAGTGGGGGGGGGGGGGGGGAAGAAGCCATGATTACGTCATCATTTTATAACTTTAATTAACGTATAGCGAAATGAAAAACTATCTATTTTATTGATTTAACTTTATAGTTCTTACCTTTTTGCATTTTGACAAATGACACACCCTCTTCCCTAAGACCCATAGAAACATAACATAGGAGTCAGTGCAAATACAGCAAAAATTGTAAACACGGACGGATTACGTAATCAAGGCGAGGGGGGGGGGGGTTAAAAACAAAAGATTACGCTGTGATTACATGGGGGGGGGGTTAAAAAAACGGCCAAAAATGATCACGTAATTGTTGAACGATAGATAGATAGATAGATATAACTTTATTTAACTGCTCCCAAACAATACAAACAAGTAGAACAACATAAAACTTATCTAAAGCAGTCAAAATGGCGCTGACTCAGCATGTGCTGTAGCACTAGACTAAAGCGCTGATTTTCAGTCAGTACCACAGTGTGTTGTTGCGTCGAGCGTGATTTCAAGACAGCTAGACATATACAATACCATACACATGAAAGACATAAAACACATGCAAAATAAACAAAACAAAACAAAATCCCTTATTGGGGGAAAGTTGTACAGTTTCATGGACTGATTAACCACCAGAGAGGTTGAAAGAGATTTACCTAAACCCCTGTATACGTGTTTACAATTTACATAAGTGGGTATGAGTGTCTTGCAACATTTTTTTTAAATAAATCAAATTAATTGAATAGCATCGTGGTGGTAAAAGTTCTATTTTTGTTTGAAACCAAAATATTTTAAACGTCACAGTTACAAAATGTACATTTTACACTTTACAAGAATTCTTGTCAGATTCTTATAAGTGAGTTTCTATTTTTTATTTTATTCGTAGATCTTTCTATTACCTTTTATCATCTTTTTGTAAAAACTACATTGATTTGTGTAATTTAGAATTTATTTAAATAGCACAACAAAATGACTTTGTGATTTATTGGGAAAATATTTGATTTCGTTTGTATATTTTATTTTTATGAATTACTGTAGAGAAGAGCAAATTTTGCAGAGAGATGTGCTTGGGGAAAACGTATTTTCTTTTGTATCAATTAATTTCGTATTAGTGATTGCTATCAGATCAGTAACTAATACGAAATTAATTGATACAAAAGACAATATTCAGTGTCAGACTTTCTACTAAAATGCTACTAGTCCAGTCCTATTTCGAATGTAATTAAAATCTATGTACAGACAGCAGCACGTCAGGTTACCCATTTGCACTACGAAATCCGGCGCTATTACGAGCAAAATAAGGACGACGTCAAGGTCGACATGTATAACCTGATGTGCTGCCGTGTGTACCTTTACATTGGAAAGCGATCTAATACTTACAAGTTGATCCCGTCGTACCCGGCTCCTAAGCCAACGCTGTCCACGCCGGCGATGTCGCGGATGTGGTTTATGTGCGCTACAACAGATTTCTTTACATAGTGAAAAGTATCAAGACTTGTTTGCGAAACGTCCTAAACCAACAGCTCTCGGAAATCGAGTCACTTGTTCCTGGAATCGCCTGCCAGAGATAAAATCATAGATTTTCTTAGACAAGTTAGTTTCGATGCTTTGTTTTCTGAGCGCTATTGGAAAATGTTTTAATACAAAATGTTGGAAGAACATAAAATTGGCGCAGTGTACTGAGATATTGCAGTAGAAGGTACTGTTATTTTATTGTAGGCTATATTTCTGATTAGAGAAATATAGCATCGACAGAAGACAAATCAAATGGTACTAATGTTGACTAGGCTTTTATTTGTGGTTAATAAACGTTTAAAATAGTAAGTGTAGAGTTACCAATAGCATCCTGGACAGTAGCGGACTCCTTACAGGTAAGAAAAGCTGTGTAGAAGTTGACCATGATGAGGCCCTTGTTGGCGGCGAGCATGCGCAGTACCGTGTCGGGCACATTGCGCGTCGCGTTGCAGAGCGCACGCGCAGAGGAGTGTGAGAACAAAACGGGCGCGCGCGACGCGGCTAGGGCATCTCGCATCGTGCGCTCCGATACGTGGGACAAGTCTACTAACATGCCCAGCCGGTTCATCTCCTTTATCACCACCTGCCAAATTCCTTTAGTTTTATATGTATTTGTGTCTAGGAAATTTCTGAGTTTAGGGGCTATGAGAATTTGCGCCGGGCGCTTCCAGGCTTTTCTTCATATTTGCATTCCTCTATTCTCAGTACTCGTGAGCATCTCTCTGTATGACACTGTAGGACTACACGATTGCATTTATTTATTTCTCTTTACACTACAGTCCAAATAAATACCTCGAGCGCCATGGAAATCAATCAATCGTCCGGTTTTAAATCTTTAACTTCTTTTTTCATAGCCTATTCCTCTAAACTAAGTAGGTGTAAGTGTATAATCCACCAATTTTGCTTCCTATATAATCACTTTCTTTCCAACTCTTTTTTCTTATCTTCTTTCTTATTTATTATCTAAACGAGAATATTCCGAAATCTCTATTGTCCCTTTATGACTATTATAAACAATTAATGCTGAATTAACAAAAATTACGACCGCACACTTTATTGTAATGAACTGCAAATGCAGTCGAGGCCGCCGGCGGCCGCGCCTGTTTGAATATTTATCGTAGAATGGAGACCTATTGTTTCATCTCTCCCCTCGAAGTTTGCGTTAATGCTTAATTTAATTGGTGGCTTCTCGGAATCTTTGTCAAAGCGAATTCGAGGCTGAAACCAATGAAACTCGCAAGCGGAACTTCTCATTACTATTTGCTGATAAATTTCCTTCGATGAATAGAATTTTTAAATATAGGAACATTTGTATTGTGCGACTGTAAGTAATATTGTACGTTTTCCATTCACAGCATGTGAGACGTTTGGACAAAAGAAAATATTCGAAAGTATCGTTGCAAGGAAAACAAAGAACTGCTCGCAAGCACCCGGAGTTCATACAAAGCGAAATATTGCGGAGCCGCAGGATGTTTATGATTATGGCACACTCACTCTACCCGACGTCTCAATCTTTACGGTTTCGTCTTGAGTACCTGTTTCAATATTACGAGTAGGTACTTCGAATACGAGGCTGTTTACTCGCACTACCTTCGCAGTGCAGGCAAGCGAGCGCTACCGCCCGCGCCCGCTCCGGTAGAAATGTACATTGTACACACATACATCACGGCGTCGACCGACGACGACAGCCTCGCGGCTACCAACGCTTTATCATCTCATTCCGAGAAAAACCAGACCCTATAAAGGGATTGCGACAATAAGTTAAGATAATAAATCCACTGGCTAACGAGCCACCTTTAATATAATCTGTAAAAAGAGATTACAACTTCCCTAATCTAGAGTCTTAAGAAAGAATTAAAGGGACGAAGTCGCAATTTTATTCCAATGGGGGAGTGAATAGACTTCGGAAGTTTTAATTTCCGTTTTATTTGTATTTTCGATTGAAAACTTCATAAAGGGTAGTAGGAAATAAAGAAGTTTGTTTTGGAATGAAAAGAAAGTTTTATTTGGAGCGTCTACAAAAGTGCGGCGCAACCTGAGACAGGAGCGAAGTTTTCCTCGAGTTTGTCCGGGAATACAACTACTTCTGTGTCAAGAGGTAAGGTACAGATAATTCTAAGGCAAGTGTGAATTACTTATTTATACTCCAATCACAATAAAATGTTAATACAAAAACGTAATCAGTGTCTTAGTATAATTTCAGTGTATAAATTCCAAAATCAATACAAAATAGTCCATCTATCACGTCTTTCCAGAAGCAAGTAAAAGCACCGTCTGTGTTCACTATATTAAATATGTTAAAAATATTTAAATATTGCGATCTTTATACATGTATGTATAGTATTTAAATATATTTTTTATTAATTATTTTTGTACTCGTAATTCAGTAGTGACAAACTATTTTACTAACTGTTGCACGCTTATCTGACATCAGATGGGTTGGCTGAAACAGATCTCTCTTAGAAATAAGCTCGCCCTTGTAAAATAATATCTTTATTAACTGTGCGTGTGTAGAATAAAATAAAAATATGTAATATGTATGTATATGTGTAAAATGAAATAAAAAAAAGTTAAACAAGACTTCTCTACACCTCGTTTTCTTATTAAAATATTTAAGCCTATCATCTGATATTCAAAAAGCTTTCGCTTTTACTTTTCTTGCAACGTCATATATCAATAAGTTTTCCCCTCTGCACTTCATGCAACGTCATACCTTTCCAAAGGGCGTGAGTCCTCTCGGGTAGGGCTCGATGTGCTCGTTAGTGGCGGCTTCTGCCCAGGGGGTGTCGCAGGTAGAGGTGAGCGTGAGATAGCGCACGCCGAGCTGATACAGGGTCCTCAGCACCCCCAGGGACCCCCCAATAGCGTGGCCCCCCTCCACGCCCACCAGAGAGCAGACACGATGACTCGCATGCGCCGCTATTATATCTGCATATTCAAGTCATTCACATAATCGCGTCTTAAATATAAAAGTAAATAAAAAACTGTTTCAACGCGACAAGTTGCAACTGTTTTCGTTGTTTTAGCTAAATATTTTACAGTTATTTTTATTTTGAGAGTCATCCTATGAGGCTGACATAGACGTTATGTATGGTCTAAAGCCTCGTTTTACTACATTTACGATTTAAAAAAAAAGTGCTACGTTGTAGAAAAGCGACTAACTTCGAACATTTTAAAGTCAACATACTTGGAATTCTTAAAGCGCATGTGATTTTTAAAGGAAAACTTTAGATTCAACAAATGGAAATGGCAGCTACATAATCGTAAAAATATGATAGTTATTCACATACTCCGGACTCGAAAGCCCATAAGTTTTGCAATACATGCTTACTTACTACTCGCAAGTTTGGCGAACAATGCTCACGAAACATATTAGAGCATGTCATAAATTACAAACTTTATTCCCCTGGGACTGCGACGATATTCGTTCCGACGTGATTATTAAATAACTATCGCAGCAGCGGCGCACGTTGATGTGAGCATGATATCGTAAATAAAGAGTCCTATGGACCTTATTTATGATAAATAATAATTTTCCACGTCAAAAACGTAAGAGTCACCGACTTCAATCCCAAAAAGACAACTTTTTCGAAAGTTTCCCTCAACTTCTTCAGGATTCCACCATCAGATCCTGGTTTCCTTACCATGAGACCACCCTTGAGATACTCCCTTTCCAACAAAAAAAGAATAATCAAAATCGGTTCATAAGCGATGAAGTTATCCGCGGACATTCATTTAAAAAAAAGATGTCGAATTGAGAAACCTCCTCCTTTTTTGAAGTCGGTTAAAAATGTGAAATTATTAGAGTCATCAGTGTAGCCTGGAGGGTATGGAGAATGTTCTACACGGATACTTTTAATGGATTGAAGTTCTTATTACGTAATTTTTCAACGTCGACGGCAGAGTGTGGAAAACTTTCGTAGGTTTATTTACAGTTTGATTTTTAAAACAGCCTCGCTCATTTTCATGTTAATATTAATTTTACGTCGAGTAACTGATATGATGTGATGGTGTTATTTTTAGCGAAATTTTAACGGTATGAGTTTACTTAAACCATAATTAAATTAGACAACGACGGACGTATTTAAAATTGAATTTTCAAATTTCGGTGGGACGCCGATGTTTATGAAGATAAATTGGTCACCCCCGATTTACGTAAAAGATTTATTGACACACCCTTATAAATAGGCTATCGAACACAATGACACTCTCTTACTCTCAATTGAAAGAGAAAGTTTTAAATTGCCGATTTGAAAAATCATTTAGATAAACAGAGCTAAGTAATACTGGGGATCATTCATTTAAATTGAGCTGATTTAAAAAACAATGGCGCAAAAGAAAACTCACCAATGGAAATTAATTTAAACCATTTTGAGGATTTTTTAAAATGTAACAGAGTCAAGACAATGAGTTTTTCATGCAAATAGACGGGAAGCTTTTGCATCCAGTCTTTAGTGGATTACAAAAAAATAAAATTAACCAGAGCCTGCTTTTTCGTGGCTCCAGAGGCACGTTATGATTTATTTATCCGTAGAAAATGCAAATTTAAAAACAAAGCGTTTGTTCTTGTTCTGTTACCAGATTCGCATAACCCGTCATGTGTGTAACGCGATAATAACTTTTTTACATTCTTGTTCTGTGGCCAAAGTAAAAGCAAAACGACTGTTCATAAAGATGGTAGTTAACGACTAGTTGCTACCGCTTTTTTATTTCCTCGTTAGTAATACCACTGCGTTACCGGTTATTTATAGAATTTATTAACATTTCATTAAATATCAGAATATGTTAATACAATAATAAATGTGTTAGTTTGTGATGACACGTCCGTCGTCGATTTTGTTGCAGCCGTGAAAACAACGCGGTCAAATGTCAAAAAAGTGTCGAAATGACAACACCAGCGGGCGAGCAAGATATTGCGCGGTGCCTAATGTCGTGCATTGCGGGCTGTTTTAGCTATGCAGATCGTAGAGTGCCCCGCTGATGTGTAAGAAAATTGTCACAAAGTTATTGTTCGCCGCATAGTTTTCGGGGTTTTCGGATGTAGCATACACATTTTAGGAAAGATTAAAATTAGACAGTACTTTGAGAAAAACCCTTCCAGAGAAAAAGAAAATCAGTGTTCAAGGAAAAAACAGAAGTTATTCAGGGAACGTTTAACTTATCGTTTTGTTTTGCACGGAAGCCGGAACTCTTTCGTGAATTCGTAATATCTTTGAATAGTCAATTGCCTAATGAGTTTTATTGTAGAAGGTTGGCTCATCTGAAATTGTGGAATGATTTTCACAAGTAGTTTTAAATTTAATTCTAAATTTTTATGCTGCGAGTTCGTTTGCATCGAAAAAAAGACTATGTCACTTCAAAACCTGTTAACATATTATCATATAAAATAAATATTCGAAAATAATATAAGAATTTATATAAAATACAAGAAAAAACATTCTTCGTTTTTTCTTTATTATTACGATTAGGTGTAAATGGGAAATAATAATAAAAAAAAACTTAATAATAATAAAAATATAGTGGACTGCCTAAATAGAAATACACACACAATAACAACAACCCATCGTCTGGTGAATAAAATAAATTAATATTTTAATAAATGGTAGTTGCCATCTACGAAACGTAGCAGCTACGAAAATCGTAGCAGATGCTACGAAGAGAGCATTTTGGATACATTTTTTTACAATTATATTGTCTGGTTCAAACTCTGATTACCCCCTTTGCCATATGGCATTAATTCTTGGAATAACATGTTTTTCAAGTAAGTACCTATGACAGTGCGTTTGCATTTTGTGGTAATCGTAGCGAATAAAATCGCTATTTTAAATTGACACCATTTTCAAAAAAAAATAAGTTAGTGAGATATAATGACATAATACATAAAGGGTGTAAGGAACAGCTCAGTTAAAATTAAAACGTTGGATTTAGAGAGAATTTCATTTAAATTTTTATGCAGCACAATTAATTGTATTCATAACAGGCCGTTTTGAAACAAAAACATTAATAACAAAAACCAGCAACGTACATCGCATTCTGATGAATAGCGCTGCGGAGCGATGGCCCTTCGACAGGAGCGCAATTTTGCGGTGCGTTACATTACGAATTAGTAGCTAAATTAAAAAAAAGACGATATTGTTGTTTCTGGAAAAAGTTATCACTTGTACATTCCACTATTTAAATATTTTCTAAGCTGTTCCTTACACCCGGTATATAGACATAGTGATATAAAAAATTGAATCGCTCGAAGCACAGTAGTGCTTACTGATCTGAACCAATCAGTGAGGTAAAGCAACGTAAACAGGGGAAAGGAACCTGATGGCACGTAAATCGGTGGTCTTTGCTATTGATACTAATCGTTTCACTAAGTCAGAAGCCACTGGCGGATTGAAAACTCTCGCTCTAGGGTTAGTCAAGTTCGCCACATTCTTGACTATACTATACCTACATGATAAGGAAGGAATTAACTATTTAAGGTCGACAAATGTTTCAGAAATGTATTATTATACGCTGCATGAAACTACACGTTATATGATTATGTACACCAGAGGTTCCCAAACTTTTTTTTCTCATAGACCACTTTACAAAATTTTGCTGGTTTCAGTGGACCCCCTGCAGCTACATTTCTACCATATTCCCAAAACAGATTAGATCTAATTAAGAGAATTTGCGTTGCGACTGAGTTTCAACCACGAATTAACAGTTTTCGAAAAAAAAACCGAGAATTGATTGGTTTACTAATTAATTGATTGTGCTGTGAGTGGATGTCAAAAAAGTAATGGTGGCCAATCAAAAAAGTTATTCCATCCAACTTTACATTTTTGACATTTTACTCACAGAACAAGGAGCGTTTTAGTTTTTCACTATCGAAAATAGATACATTTTTGTGGACCCCCACTTATACGAATTCTGAACCCCCATATTTTTGTCACACCAACGTAAACCCCCTTCAAGTCTCCCGTGGACCCCTGGGGGTCCACCTGAACCACTTTGGGAATCAATGATCTACACTAATATTATAAAGAGGAAAGATTTGTATTTTTGTATGTAACGAATAAACTTGAAAACTACGGGACCGATTTCAAAAATTCTTTCACCATTAGGATGCTACATTATCCTTAAGTAACATAGGCTACATAATATTCCTGAATTCCCACGGGAACGAAGTCCCGAGCGGAATGCTAGTATGATTATAATCAAGTAGTAGGCAGAGATCACAAATATTCTAAAAAACCCACTAAAGAAACTAGATCGGACCTTAAAACTTAAACTTCGTGTACGCGTCTATAATGACGTAAAAAAAGTAGGCTCACCATCCGCGGAGGTGCATAAAGTGAGCTGCGGCTGGTACTTGTCGGTGAGCCGCTGAATCAGGTCGATCTGCTCGAAGGTGAGCTGCACTGCGTCGCGGTGCTGCGCGTCGCACGGCACGTACGCCGCCCAGAACTGACAACAACATACCAAAGTGGCACGTTATTAAATAGCACGCACGGCTTGTTCGCGCGTTCGGCTCGGCGGCGGCGTGCGATATCATTTGATACAGTAAGACGCTGTCAATAAGCAATTTCTGTTATGTAAACTTGTATATGGTTCTTCGCTTAAAGTTTACTTATTTCTAGTTGACAAAACGTAGCTTTGTTGTACTACGTGGTTGGATAATAAGCACGGCTTGTAAGCGCATTCGCCTCGGCGTGCGATAAGATAAGAGACAGTAAGGACACTGTCAGGGTGATATTTCTTGATGTACGAAATGAAAATGTTTGTTTCTATTTTGAACAGAGCTCGCCCCTTCTATTTAAGGTATATTTGCTGCTTAGATACATCGCTTTTACAGCATAGCTCTGCGAACGACGTGATTAGATAACATACACGGTTTGTTAACCCATTTGGCTCTGCACGCAATGTTTATAAGTAAGAAAGTAGCATCAGAAACAAGATAAACCAATTCAATGTCTGGAATAAAAAAGCTATTGCAACAGATTATTTTGACGTTTTTTGCACTTTCTTTATTATTAAAACTATGAAGGGAAACTACCTCTTACGAGTACCATATAGCTGTAGCGTTCTTCGTTCACTATTTTGATACTATAATTTAAAATCGACTGTACAATTATGATGCAACTTTTGCACAGAAATTATGGTAGAGAAATTATGAGCCATCCGGTAGAGAAATCATGAGTCAGCTATGAAGTCGCTCAAGTAAGCAACTGTTACCATTCACAGAGCGATTCCACGTTTATTCAGTCACATTATGCTATCATTTTTTATTTTTTCTCCAAGAAGTCCCACTACTGTTCAATGAGTATCTGTGGACTCACCCCAGTTGGGCCCCGCGACCTAGCAAGGCCCGCACTGCAGGGCCCCCGCACACTCGCAACTTCCAAGCCAGTTTGATTAACTCCTCAGGTGCAACAGTCATTTCCTAATTAATGTTCCCGCCTCAATGCTAACTGGATTTTCTGATCGGTTGGTGGAATGTGGTGTACAAACAAACCAGATGTAAAGGTGATTTTAGTTTCATGAAGTAAACTTATAACTAATGTCATTAATGTTATTAAAAAGACATATTTGGATCGAAAATGTACTATGGCAGTCTTTATCGATCTTTAACACAATTTATGAGTAAATAATTAATTTGCTTACATTTTCTTTCAAAAATTTCAAACAGTTTAGATTCCTACTGTTTTTTGCCATTTGCTATTTTTCTCCAAAAAACCGCTATCTAAACAAATAAAACGAAACACACTTTTATGTCACACGATGTGGCTTCACGATACTATCAGATGATACTTCTAACTGCGGCCGCCTGTAATATTGTACCGGTTGATTTTATGAGGGTCCCAATCGGTCCCGTGATGGTATCTGCGCCCTTAACCATGCTACGCGTACGTTAACAGAATACGGGCAAGTAAAGTTCGAAGCGAAACACAAAGAGTACATTATCAAACAAAATTGAATTTTTATAATGGGGTGTTCTCTGATGAAAAACGTGAGGAAACTTCAGCCATTAAAATAATGAATCAAACTGGAAATGGATGCGGACGCGGAAATATCACTCCAAAACCATCTAAATTATGTGTCAAGTTGTTGAACGAAATAATAAATCGATTAACTGCCTCTTCGCGACATTAAGTGTTGTATTTTAAGATAAAGTAAATTTATCTAAGAAATACTTACTCAGAACAAGCAACTCTTTCCTAACTGAGTGAGTGAGTGAAAGAGTTGCTTATTCCGAGTAAGTACGTGTTAGATTTAAGGGTTGTAGAGGAAGTAAATAGTTTCTTTTGTACAGTCAACAGCACATCAGGTTACCACAATCTGTAAAATTTATATTGAAATTGAAAATCGATTGAAGAAATTTGACAGTTTTGGATAACATACTCCCTTACCAGCCCATAAACATCCCCACTGAGGGGCACGGGCCTCCCTTCGAAACACGAAGGGGATTTAGGCCATAGTCCACCACGCTGGCCCAATGCCGGTTGGTGGATAACATATTTGTAGCAAAATAATTGGGTTAATTGCACATAGCGGTATCTTTAAATAATTTTTATTATACGCGGGACTGTATTTTGATAGCTCTTTTATGTTATTTCATTGTTACAGCAGCTACAATTGTTTTCAACTAAAAATAAAATAAGTAGTTTTATTTTAACCTTTAGGTACAGTGCTTCTATTTTCCTATTGGTTCGGAAAATTTCATATTTCAATAAATTGAATTTCAAATGACAAGAACGAGACAGATACTATTCGCGGAGAGACATAAAACAAATAACAAGCTCTGTACACGTTTTGTGATGTTTATAAACAGACACGGAAGCAGAATTTGTTTTTTTTAATTATTATTTAGACTCACCTGTCCTGCGACCCTGCCCTGCTTCAGCCGCGGCAGGTCTGTGTGACTCCACGAGCTGGTCGCCCACGGAGCTATCGTCCGCAAGTCTTCGTCAAACCTGAACAATTACACATTTATTATAATGGTTCCCTTTATTTCTCTGATACGGATTACGAAATGTTTGCAGGAAAGTTCTTACTTTGCACCATTACGTTCTTATTATTTTCCGTTACACAATACTCGGCACAAATTGCCGACTTAGCAGACCCACTTGCTCGTTTATTTTTCCTTTAATGTACCTATTTGTTGTGAGCAATTAGTTCGGTATCGATAGAATCCATTTGTACCTAAAGTCTTTTATTCTGTTGTGTAAAAATTTTCTTATGTTCCAGGGTAAGTCGTTGTGTCCGTCGATAAGCGGCGTGTCATCAAGGAGGCGCTCAGCGAGGCGAAGGCGCTCCTGTAGGGGCGCCCCTGGGGGCGCTCGCAACGCCAGAGGCCCCGCCACGCACGCCGTGCCCGCCACCAGCACCAGCACCGCCACGCAACACCATCGCCGATGCCACACCGAAAAACCTATACAATAGTACATTTTATGATACAAGTGTGCTAAGTTCGGCTCGGGCTCTAAACTCGCCTCTAATGTAATATCTAATGCGCACGCGTATCATACGACGTTTTTCAACACATTTGCGAGGAAAGAAATAAATATAAAACTTTCCTTTGATATTGGCGGCAACAAACTATCACTTGCATGTTGCGCCTCGGAAAGTATTTCTGGCGGTGTACCCACGTAGGTTTCCTGTTCTGCACTTGAAGAATTATTTTTTGTTGTTTTTCTGACAATAATCACAATCTGATGAATAAAAATGCCGTTTGTGAAAACCAAGTGAAAACATCTGAAAAGAGGCGCGAGATGAGATTCACATTGACAAGTATGCCATACAGCCAAATAATAAAAAAATACTGAACTATTTATATTTTCACCGTTTTAGTGCCTTTATATGCATTTTTTGGGTTAACTCGCTCCATCGTCGACCTCATCTTTGACCTTAATGGTCAAGATTGAGGTCAAGAGTTAACCCATCTCATAATATATATATATATATATATATATATATATATATGTATGTATCTGATCTCTTGATCTTTTTTTTCAAAATGCTGAAATTATAAAAAAAAACTATCTATTACGTACTAGTCTTTTATTTTTATTACGCACGGGCTGAGTAAAACATATCATTACGAACCAAAACAATGACATAAGACCCACTTTATGAGCAAATGTGTTGAAAAAACATGTAACTCTGTAATAAAATGCATAACAAATATACTTTGTTCTAGATATGGGGCGCTTCCCCTCTCGGGCGCTTTAAGCCTTTTCGTCTCTCGTTGAAAAATTAACTGTTACTTAAGGATGCCCGGCACTTCGTTCCCTTGGAAATTTCGGAAAACTCATTATTCCTTGCCTACACCGTTAATAGAACTTTTGTACAAAATTTCTGCTTTCTAGTTCCGATAGGGTTTTGGCTGGGCGTTGATGAATCAGTGAGTCAGGACCCTGCAGTTTTAGAAACTCATATTAGATTGCACATCAACACATTTACACGGTGCAAAAAAATTATATAAAAACAATACGATTTATAAATAATGTATGACGCCATTAATTAGCGAAATAGCCGCCCTGGGGTAGACTTGGTAACTTCCGCTCTGGCTCTTACCTGATCCAGCATGTGTCTATTTTGCCATACAGCGCGGGAATGCGGGCTAGATCTATCGCACTTACACAATTAGGCTCCCTTCAGAGCGGGTCATTAGATTAAAGAAAATTTTGTAATTGTGAATTTGTTATTATTGTTAGTTTGAATTGTAATTTTGACGTAAGTATATTCCATTTATTTTTTAAGTAATTATGAAATTAACTCATGCAGTCATATAAAACTTGCTTTAAAGTTACTAAGCAGACCACAGAGTTTTTTGTATGCATTGTCTAGAAACTTTGAATAACATATACAGGGTGACTTTTTCATCAGTACCTACCCAAATTTTTCTTACGGTGTCAGTAACGTTGATAGAACGTAAATAAGGCGGAAACAATTTTTTTTCCAAAATTTTCAGATTTTGATACCCCTTTTTAACGTCTTAGAGGATGAATTTTGCTAAGTGCAGAAACACGGGTGTCACAAATTGTGTTGAAGAGTACTATTACCAAGTTTCAAATCAATTGGACGTTGTTTTTTTTCCATACAAAAATTTTGATTTATTTTTATGCTTCAGACGATCTAGCTTGAAATTTTTATATGAAACGATATAAAACAAAAAAATACGGATCTGTTAAAGTTTTTATAAAGTTTACGTACAAAAAATTTGGGTATTGTAATCAAGAAATTGTCAAGAAATTAGTTCCATCCAAATGCGTCTCTGAAACTAGTTAGTGTGTGCCATAATGCGGCAGTTAATACGCGTCGGCCAAACACAAACTACCTCGCGTCCAAAACTTGTACACAAGTGTAAGCAACCCCAAACTGTACTTTGTCTGCAGCAAGTTGCATCGCTGCATAAGTTTCAGACGTCGTTACGAATATGTCATCGGCAAGAGTCGAAATGTCGAGATTACATTTGCCGGTGGTTTAGCTCGCGGGCCCCTTCCTTCATCTCTCCATTCACAATTCCAAGCACGACTTGTGTCGCCGACAAAGGCTCCGAGGATTTCGACGACAACGGTAATAAATTTCATCCTATTATAAAAGTTTCGGGTTTTGTTAGCAGATAAACCTAATTAATGAAATAGGCAATCAAATAATGGAGAATAAAGGATACGCCGTTATCATATCTAGGAGAACAAACAATACTAAAGGGAGGTAACATCTATAAATTATACGGATTTAGCGTAGTCTCATGTGGCGCCGGGTGAACTTACCTATTTTTACAGCGCAAAGCAATATATTGTATTTGGAATTTCAATTTTGTTACATGCAGAGGTACCAGGAACTGCGAGCTAAGCTGGGACATGGGACGCCAGTTAAAAATAAAATTGTTTTCGTAGTTGCCTCGCCTAGTGTCCATAAAACATGGTAGCTTGTTACACAGCAGTGTGCGTAAATACTTGCCGTGGATCGGTATATATCTTAACGCAAAAGTTTGTTAGTTTATACTTTTGTTTGTGATGGTAGCTTTCATGGCTCACCGCTTCCCGAGACTTATGGTTATCGCGGTGGTAATAGAACGGTTTCATTTTACCATTCAGGAAACTCAGTCGCGATTTCTTGCTAGAAAACTGTTATTAGCGCAGCACTTTTTTAAGGGTTTCTGATATTAAAACAGCGCATTTCAAATAACTACTCGTATTTCGTTCTTAAACGTTTCTAAAAATCCCCTGTTAGTATTCTGAATTTCGTTGCATAATTTTGCATACCTTTTCGGGCGGGACCAAGTTACTCGTAGGTAAGCCTGTCACACTGTATTTCAATACTATTAGAATAGTAATTGTCCTTTAACAGAGGTAACTGTTTTTTTCAAATACATCTACACTCAACGATGACTCACAGTGAAAAAAGAATAAATAAAAAATCAAATTCGTGTAGTGGATCTAAAAGGTAGCGTTCGCATTAGTGGAATAACATCAAAACCAATTTGGGTCAGCGATCGGTCGTTACGAGGCTTCCGATAATCTTCCTGTCAAACGCAAGCCCTGATCACCGAGCACTGGATACGGCGTGGTGGCTTACCAGGCTTACGACCTTCATACTTACTAGCTATCTCTGTCTTATCAAAGTTAATTATATGTAGTTAATAGTATCGGAGAACATAGTAAAGCGCGGCATGTCCGCTAACTGTCTAAAGATTCTTCTTTGAAATATTTAGATAGAAATTAACTTAAAAAACTTTTGAAGATGTATCAAGTTCAAATATAACTTAACGATGACTAACTTTATCATTAATATTTTATGAAATTGTCTTTGTTTCCCAAAGAGCTGCGTTGTTCACATTATGGTAAAAGAAAAATACACACAATATAACATCATTTACGTGAAATTCTAACGTTAAGTAAGCGTTCTATCAATGTCATTTACAAAGAGGGACAAAATCGGTTTAATGTGGTACTGTTCGTTGATGTTTCATTTAAGATTTAAAACTTACATAAGAGAGTTTAATTTAAGGTACTTTGCTTGGATAGTATGTAATATACGGACTATTATAGTAGTGGGTTTGTTTTCACTTTGGACAGTTTTCGGCCGCGGAAGGAAATAGTACGGGTTTTGAGAATAGAAAGGAAGTAACTTTTTGGCTCAGTGACGTCCCATAAAGCTTAACTACCGAATGAAAGAATAAGGGTGACGTTAAGGCGTATTTACACAAACCCTAAGTCCGGATCTCCTTGGGTAGTTTCAATTATACCGCCCATTATGGTGGACCAGACGTATTAGCTGGACAGATATCCTACTAGGAATTAAATTTCTGTAGCATCAGTTTAAATGATGACATGGCTTTAATTTGTATTCAAAAACGAGAGTTAAGTCAAAAGTTTAAAATTCATTCTAATTTACTGACGATTCTGAATAACCCTGATCATCAAAACGCATCGCGCTGTACTGCGCTGCTTCTGGTACGTCCCGCGATTTAAGTACCTACACCAATATTTTTCAATCACTCTAGATAGAAAAACCTGCTTCCCGTGCCCTTAAAAAATCGCATATAAATAAGAGAGGATATAAATTAGCATAACAGTGATGAGATTCTCCTCATGAAACTGAACACGTATTTATATGAAATTCGGATACACTTTATCGATATCTCAGATACGTAATTATACATAGTTTGAATGAAAATACTTTACACATTTGACCGAAACTTTCTTTGAGCGGTTTCGAATTCATTAGTGTAACTTGATAAAATTATAATTTCATATACTTTCTCAAGGAACCATGTTCTTCGAAAAAAATTTTGTCTCTCCATACAATTTCTGCGATCAATGATTGCCTTATAAGTAGTTCAGGTTCATTCGGAGAAATCACCATTTAAAGTTTCGGTAATTAATTTAAAGTAATTCTGTATTGTATACTGACGTGAGGAGTTCCCCGTGGTAGTGGAGCTGTGGCTGGTGGTGGAGGCGGTGGCGGCAGGCACCCAGTGGCCCGCCTTGCAAGCGCTGCATGCGGGGCCCGGCGTGCGCGCGCGTTCCGTCACGTCCGGCGCAGGCGCACTCGACATACGCTTTTTGCCCTATAAAATGTTTTCTAAAGTGTCTGTGTGGCAGGGAAATTTCATAAACAATGAATAACTTCTTTATGTGACGTCACATTATAAGCAATCTACGCAAAAACTTAATGGGCCTTTTTAATTCTAAAACGGCACGGCAAAATTGTATTACCATTGCCTCCTATGTAATAGTAATACTTGAAGCTGAGAACATAGGGGGCAATGGTAATTCAAATTTTGTAGTGCCGTGCCGTACCGTTCGAATTATAAAAAGGTCCATTGTCTATGTTAAATTATTTTGAATGATTTTGTTTTTGTATGTTTTTTGTTAGTTTTTTTTTATAGTTTGTAATAATAATATGTAATTAAATGGATAAGTTGTTGTGACACGAAAAGGAGAATGGGCGCTTTGTCCCCAGTCGTGAATAGTGTTGTATCAAGTTGTGATATGTGGCATTTGAAAGGTCTTAAAAATAGCTTCATTTTATTATATTACACCATCAACGTAACTCGTGCAGGGAAGAAACTATAAGACGATATATTTATTGATTTTTTTAGCTATAGTGTTTTTTTTTTGAATGAATATAAGGCATTACGCGTATTTTCTAACTTTATATGTATTTCATACAGAACTCTCCGTCAGGGAAGAAACTATAAGACGATATATTTTTTATTTTTTAAATATTTTTTTTAGCTTTAGTTTTTTTTCGAATGAATATAAGGCATGGCGCGTATTTTCTAACTTCATATGCATTTTATACAGTACTCTCCGTGTTGCGCTTTTACTTCCATACCTGCATACCTACTTACGCAGGAAACTCTAATGACTTAACCTTTAACAAGCTTGTGTCATATCCTCTCCAGGCTATATCAATGTGGGTCAATTATTATTCTTGCTGCCTAATAAAATACCGTACATAATCATAAAAAAAATATAAAGACCGATAATATATCAACTGAAAAGATAATAATTAAACGGAATGTGAAATTATTATTGGACGCCCTATTATAACTTGGCTTTTAAAACTGAATAAGCATACTCATAAAACAGGGTGTCATCTCCAGATGAGTCAATGGTTGTTCTTAGTGCCTAATAAAAATGTGAATACCGATATTATTTATTTTTATTTATATGATTATTGGATGGAGTGTTGTTTTAACGTTTGACAATATTTTATTATTTTATTATTGACTTACATTTACAGAGAAACATGTTCAAGGGAGGAAATATGACTCTTATTATTTCATTTTTAGTGATAGCGCAACTTCCAAAGTATATTTTCTTGAATCATTGGATAACTGCAGGTATGGAAGTAAAAGCGCAACACGGAGAGTACTGTATGAAATGCATATAAAGTTAGAAATACGCGCAATGCCTTATATTTATTCGAAAAAATTACACTATTTTTTGAATGAATATAAGGCATTGCGAGTATTTTCTAACTTTATATGCATTTCATACAGTACTCTCCGTCAGGGAAGAAACTATAAGACGATATTTTTTATTTTATTTTTTAGCTTTAGTGTCGTTTTTTTTTAATAAATATAAGGCATGGCGCGTATTTCTAACTTTATATGCATTTCATACAGTACTCTTCGCCAGGGAAGAAACTATAAGAAGATATATTTTTTAATTTTTTAATATTTTTTTTAGCTTTAGTGTTGTTTTTTCGAATTAATATAAGGCATGGCGCGTATTTTCTAACTTCATATGCATTTCATACAGTACTCTCCGTGTTGCGCTTTTACTTCCATACCTGCATACCTACTTACGCAAGAAACTCTAATGACTAAACCTTTAACAGGCTTGTGTCATATCCTCTCCAGGCTATATCAATGTGGGTCAATTATTATTCTTGCTGCCTAATAAAGTACTGTACATAAGCATAAAAAATAAAAAATAAAATGTAAATACCGATAATATATCAACTGAAAAGATAATAATTAAGCGGAATGTGAAATTATTATTGGACGTCCTCTTATAACTTGGCTTTTAAAACTGAATAAGCATACTCATAAAACAGTGTGTCATCTCCAGGTGAGTCAATGGTTGTTCTTAGTGCCTAATAAAAATGTGAATACCGATATTATATATTTTTATTTATATGATTATTGGATGGAGTGTTGTTTTAACGTTTGACAATATTTTATTATTTTATTATTGACTTACATTTACAAAGAAACATGTTCAAGGGAGGAAATATGACTCTTATTATTTCATTTTTAGTGATAGCGTAACTTCCAAAGTATGTTTTCTTGAATCATTGGATAACTGCAGGTATGGAAGTAAAAGTGCAACACGAAGAGTACTGTATGAAATGCATATAAACTTAGAAAATACGCGCCATGCCTTATATTCATTCGAAAAAACAACACTAAAGCTAAAAAAATATTAAAAAATTAAAAAATATATCGTCTTATAGTTTCTTCCCTGGCGGAGAGTACTGTATAAAATGCATATAATGTTAGAAATACGCGCAATGCCTTATATTTATCCGAAAAAACGACACTAAAGCTAAAAATAAAATAAAAAAATCGTCTTATAGTTTCTTCCCTGACGAGTACTGTATGAAATGCATATAAAGTTAGAAAATAAGCGCAATGCCTTATATTCATTCAAAAAAAACAACACTAAAGCTAAAAAAATATTTAATAACTAAAAATATATCGTCTGATAGTTTCTTCCCCGACGGAGAGTACTGTATGAAATGCATATAAAGTTAGAAAATACGCGCAATGCCTTATATTCATTCAAAAAAACAACACTAAAACTAAAAAAATATTTAATAATTAAAAATATATCGTCTTATAGTTTCTTTCCTGACGCAGAGTACTGTGTGAAATACATATAAAGTTAGAAAATACGCGCAATGCCTTATATTCATTCGAAAAAACAACACTAAAGCTAAAAAATATTAAAAAATAAAAAAAATATATCGTCTTATAGTTTCTTCCCTGCACGAGTCACATTGATGGTGTAATATAATAAAATGAAGCTATTTTTAAGACCTTTCAAATACCATTGTCACAAGTTGATACAACACGATTCATCACTGGGGACGGAGTCCATACAAAAGCGCCCATTCTCCTTTATGTCGTAAGTAAGTAGTTGTTTGTAAATTATTTTTTACACAGGTGGATTTTTTTAAATGCTACCTGAAGGGAAAGTACTCTTAATATTGTAAAGTATATAGAAAATTGTACTCAAAAAAACAATTCCTTTATTTTTGAAAAGAAAGAAAACTGCATTCAAGGATTTTCGAAAATTCGCTTGCCACACCCGGGAATTGAACCGACTAAAATCTGTAAGAATACCGTGTAAAATTGCATCGATCGTTAGGGTCAATTATACGATGAAATCCCTCTAATGAACTTGGTAAATTAAATGAAAGAAGAACTATGAAAACCGGACTTATAAATTCAATGGGTCAATACCAACATGCTAAATTCAATGGTTTAGTTTAAGATTTCATAGTTTCCTTTCATTTAATTTACTAAGTTTGTTAGAGAGATTTCATCCTTATAATTAACCCTAATGATCGATGCAATAATACAGGATGTGATTCTTACAGATTTTAGTCGATTCGATTCCCGGGTGTGGCGAGAGAATTTTCGAAAATGCTTGAATCCAGTTTTCTTTCTTTTCAAAAATAAAGGAATGTTTTATTTGAGTACAATTTTTTATCTACAATATTAAGAGTACTTTCCCTTCAGGTGGCATTAAAAATTCTACCCAAAAATTCTACATCAGGGTAAAATTTGGCTATGCTTTGTTACCGTCTACCGAAGTGCGCCCCGCGTCAAATTGTTCGGTGACTACAAGATTCCGGATTAATAGAGTAACTTATTAAATACATATACTACGTACAAGGGGTACGTTTAAATTAAAAATTTCTTCCGGCTACAAGTGGCGAATTGGCGAGGTATTCAAATATTTTTTCTTTTATTTAATTAAGATTAATAATCATAATAAATGTAGGTTACTAAATATGTAAAGGTACTAAAGGACATCATATACGGCCCATACAAAAAATAGGTACCAAAATTTTTGAAGTGGCGGCCAAAAAAGGTAAAGTTATTATTTATAAAGAACATATTATTCTAAACATTTTTTAGTATGATAGCTAAGCTGTACGACCATTACTAGATTTGTTCTTGACACTTATAAATCTGGTTTTTAATGTTCCGGCCATAGAAAATAGTATTTCAATAGATTGTGATACAAAACATTTTTCGTATTAAGTTTAAGGTTTAAATTCTAGATTTAAAAATGCATTTAAGCTTGAAGATCTAGATTTTTAAGCTTAAAAAAGGAAAGTTCGTAAAGGTTGTACAGCTTAGCTGTCATAATAAAAAATGTTAAGAATAATGTGTCCTTTTGAAATAATAACTTTACTTTTTTGGCCGCCACTTTTAAATTTTGGTACGTTTTGAATGATGTCCTTTATTCATCTTTACAGATTTTTTGCAGAAAAACTGCACTCGCCAGGTTAAATTAAAATGAATCCTTTTTTTCTCATAAATCCATATTCAATCATTTTTGTCTATTCATGGTTCAATTTGATTCAGTACTTTATTAGGATTGAAAGTTCAAGTTTCTATCACGGAAAATTTTACGGCATATAGTGGAAGTTTTTGCAACTTAATTTTCTCGGACCGCAAGTTTTCGCGGGATATTTTCCTTTGCAAAGAAAGCTGCATTTTTGATGGGTCCCGACTTAAAATCGTTATGTTATTCAATAATATTCAATAACAAAAGTCTCGACTTCTGGACTTACATGTTTTTTCTTTTCAGTTTTTATGGCGCAGTCAGATTTTTTAATTTTTTTAATTAATTAATTTTATTTCGTACCTACACTTTTTAGTTAGGGTCAGTTTGTGAACAACTAAAAATTATTCCGTGAGCTTCTTCTTTTCTTTGTATAGTTTTTATTTATTTCCTCGCAAATATGTTATAAAACAGAGGTTCCCAAACTTATTTCGTCTAACGCCCACTTTGAAAATCAGTTATTTTGTAGCGCCCCCCATTTTTTTTCACCTTAAAAACCTCAATAACATATTAGTCTCGCCTGGAGTTTAATTAAACCTACAGGGTGTCTGGTGGCAGAATTCGGAAAGTTTATAAAAACAAGAAATGCAGGTTTTATTTCTTAAAAACATCACGTTGGACGTACTCTTCAAATCTGGCCTCAGTATTTCTTGCCACTCGCTGAAGCAGTGCATAAAGAATATATCTCGCGAACTATATTTTCCTTATATTTCCTTTAAGCGCTGCGATGGTCGTTGGGTCGGTTCCGTAAACTTTACTTTTGCGGTACCTCCACACAAAAAAGTAAATGGGGGTCAGATTTTAACCGTGTGGTGATCGGTTGAGAATAACACCACCCCATCTCTTTCCGTGGGTGTCGTAAGAGGCGACTAAGGAAACACAAATGAGACCTGCCTCCTAGTAATCCATCCCAGGCAACGACACTTCATTTTTTTCTGAATCTGAGGTGTCGTCCTATGGTCTCATGCGGTGTGGTAGGCTCTGTAAAGGGCCGTCTGGTTCGCGACCACCCTCCTACCGAAGTCCGACGCCAAACAGCTTGCTGTGTTCCGTCGGTGCGTAGGAGTACCAGTGCCTTTATAGGCATTTTCTGGGTTAACTCGCTCCATCGTCGACCTCATCTTTGACCTTATGGTCAAGATTGAGGTCAGGAGTTAACCCATCTTATAATAAAAAAAAAAAAGATCTGGTGACCTGGGAGGCCAAGGAATGTCGCCAAAACACCCGTCGCCCCCTGAAATCACATCAGCGCCCCCCAATTTTTTCTAAGCCCCTTACCGCCCCCTCTAGACCTCCAGCGCCCACTTTGGGAAACACTGTTATAAAACGTCGTATGACATACGTGTGCTTTGATAATTACAGTCTCTGCTTTCTTGTGGTAATATCGCCTCGGCTGTAATTTTCAACATACCAGACTTATATCATAATGTACTATTCCAAATTTTTATACTTTCTATGACATTTGCGCTGTCATGACGAATCCCACGACGTATCATTTATCAAAATCGGCCCACGCGTTTGGTCTAAATAGTGCCACAAAGGTACAAACCCACATATATACATAAATACATACATAGGCTGCTAAACACATTACCCTCCTTTGCGTCGTGCAGTCGGGTAAAAAATACTTCTATGCCCAAAACCTTTTAATAATTCCCACTACTGTTAACAGCTGCAGCGCTGATTTTCAGTTGGCAAATGTGCGATTGATTTATGCATAAGAGTTTGAATGTACCTACATTCTCTACAATCTTATTGCAACTCCCTAAATAGGTAATGCATACATCTTTCTAGACATAGTCACATACACGGTAATACGTGAGAGCATTCTTAGATTTTTTCACAAGACGTGTCTATTCAGATTTTCGTATTGAACGTCTTTTTTTGCGATGCTTTACAAATATCACGATTTTCTCATGTCAAACGAAATGGGGAGCCTTGATAAAATTCACGTGGAGTGAATTCAAGCTTCCTCAAGCTTCCTTTCCTCTCAGCGCGCTGAGCTCTAAGGACAGCAATCGCAAAAAAAGTAACTTCATTTTCACTGTTACGAACAATCCCATTTTTATTCCCGGCTAATTTTCTCACTTCTGTTCTTTTAAAATCAAAACAAAAGTTAAATTACGTAAGTTAACATTATCGGAGGAACGGGGTACCTACTCGGGGTATTTTTTTGTGTGAATATAGATCAAAAATATCTTTATAACCAATCCCTTATTGACAAAATGTTTTATGTACTTTTGCTATAATTCAAGCTAGATAGGTTTCAGAATATATGCAATAAATTAAAAGTCCGAATTATTCAACATTAGCATTATTTAAAATTTTATTTTGAATATTTATTTATTATAAGATGGTTTAACTCTTGACCTCAATCTTGACCATAAAGTTCAAAGATGAGGTCAACGATGGAGCGAGTTAACCCAGAAAATGCCTAAAAAGGCACTGGTACTCCTACGCACCGACGAAACACAGCAAGCTGTTTGGCGTCGGACTTCGGTAGGAGGGTGGTCGCGAACCAGACGGCCCTTTGCAGAATAATAAAAAAGTCCTTTTTTCTATGGAATCAAGGAATTATTAAAAATAAAAGGTACCTTACCTGTGAATCGTAGAAATGTACAGGCATTCTGTTGTGGTGCGTGTGATCACAGGTGCAGTGCGAGCGCGGGGTGCCCATGCCTAGCATCATGTCCGCGTCGGGGAACGCGTGTCCCTCCTCGTCCATGAGCTCCGTATGCGTGCTTCGTGACTCCAGCGTGTCATCTGGCCCGGAGCCCCACGACTCCGATATTCTATTATCCCTAAACCGCTCACTCGGGAAATCACTATAAGACAGTTGCCTTCGTATGCTTCTACATCGACTGCGATTATCTAAAGTGGAGAACTTCATTCCATTCATTGAAGAATTTCTCGAGACGAGGTCGTCGTTTGTATCGAAGCTTCGCATTTTAACTATTTTATGCAAAGACCTCCTATTTGAGTCTGCACTGGTGTTACACTCTCGTAGTTTGTCGAAACATTGATCCACGTTACCAGAAAAGTTCGCGTAGGTAGAAACATTTTTAAAATCATCTTTCGGATAACCCGAAGAGGTGAAAATACAACTTTGACTATTAACTCTCTTTTGCGACTTATCGACGAGAGACAACATCGACAGTTTTTTTAGTGAGCTCGAGGAGGCGGACGTTATCTCGGCCAGTTGAACGGCGTTTTGGTGTTTTTTTGTCATCGCATCGCCGCCTATCTTTTTTAAATTAGATAATTTCTTTTTTATTTTCTGCATGAGCGTGTTGGTCGGATCGTACGATATCAACTGTTTTGAGATGTAATTCGATACGCCTATAGTTTTATTTTTATTGCTTTTTCTGTCCAAGCTCCGGTGCGAGCCGACCGCAAGATGACTCCTTCCTGCGTCACGTTTTATTCTCTCTAAATCGTAGATATTGAGGGTGTGTCCCCTCTGACCACCGACATCCCGGTGACAGTTTATGTAGTTGTTTTGTCGAATGTTACAGTTACAGACTAAATCGAATTCATGTTCTGATATGTGTTTGTTCATGCACTGTCGCTGGGATGCGAGGGCGATGCAGGCTTCGCAGTCAACTCCGAGGAGTAGTTCTAAGCTGGCGTTGCGAATGAACCCGTCACTGAAGGTGCGGGAGCGGAAGTGCGGGGCGTGCGGGGCGAGGCAGTCCCAATCGGTGGCAGCGTCGGAGCAGCCGGCCTCGCCCTCTACCATGGTGCTGGCGTCGCGATTGACGGTGATGATGCGCGGCTGCCGGCACGCGCGCCCCTCGCTGCGGACCGACGCCCGCGACGGAGACGGCGATGCTCGCTTCCCACTCTCCACTTGAATCATGTTTGAGTTTTCAAGTAATGCACTCTTGCGACCGCATTTCCTGCAAAAATGGGGGATGTTATTCTATGTAAGTGACTAGCGATGTAGTGCTATTTTACAGAAAAGTTACGGCGTACCTACTTAACCTCGTTCGTGGTAATGTGCGGTAATAAAATAGGGAATATTATTACGTTTCTTTTCAAAGAGAGTGCAAGCATATTTTAAGATAGGGTCACAAATACTTTTCTTCCCAACGAATTTACAGAGTTATGTTTATAACGAAAATGTACTACGAAAATAATAATCAAACTGATTCAGTTTTAATAAAAAGTATGAAAATGTTGCCGTAAAAAGCAAATAAATCTAAAAAGCTTAAATAAAATTGACTGGACCCTTTTAGGCCAGTACATTTTATAGGGATTGTATGATGTAGGGCGTGAGATGAATTGTTATCGGATTTACAAAGAAAAGAAAGTAGGATGAAATGTACGAATCATTTCCTCCGCAGAGTTCTTACCACTTCAACTTTCGCTCAATTGACTTGATGTTTGGTCCGTATTTACATAAATCTCATCAATATATTTCGGAAAATATGTGTAGTATGCTTTGGGTCAGAACCACCCGTGAATGTTAATGAGAGGAAGGTTTTTAAATTATGGACGTTTTAGATATGAATCTTTGCACAAAAATTGGTTATTTAGTAACCTTCTAAGCCTTTGGTGTGCATGTCTAACTTCTAACTTCGTCGTTGATGTTAAAATTTCTGCGAAAACTTGTGGAGCGAGATTCTGTAAATAATGTTTGCATGTGTGTGCTGTGTAAATCAGATGCTGTATTAACAATCTCGTTAGCGGTTTGAGGATGTCAGGCAGCCGACTGAACTGGAAACTTTATAAGTAGGAGGCGCGAGATTGATATCACGCTGCGATCACAACCCCGCGCCACTCACGTGTAAAATACGGCCGCAGATTTAATTATAATAGCGGCAAGATTAAGCCCTTTTACACTTAAGACAAAGTCATTACGATGATTAATAGTACATTATGCTACAAGTGTGCTAAGTTGGATATTACATTATAGGCGAGTTTAGAGCCCGAGCCGAAGGCGAGGGCTCAACGGAGCCGAGAATGTAATATCCAATGCGCACGCGTGTCATACGACGTTTTTAAACACATTTGCGGGGAAAGAAATAAATAAAAACTTTCCTTTAATATTGACGGCTTATCACTTGCATGTTGCGCTTCTGAAAGTATTTCTGGCGGAGTACCCAAGTAGGTTTACTGTTCTGCACTTGAAGAAGACATTTTTTGTGTTGTATTTCTGACAATATTAACAATCTGATGAATACAAAATGCCGTTTGTGAAAACCAAGTGAAAACATCTGAAAAAAGAGGCGCGATTATTTTTTTCATTTTTCGCTCGCAAAATGAAATTCACATTGACAAGTATGCCATACAGCCAAATAATAAAAAAATACTTAAGTAACTGTATATTTTCACGTTTTAGCATAAATAAAAGATAATTATCTGTTAAAATTAAATGATTTAGTGGAAATATATTTTTATTTACAAATAGTTTAATATTTATACTTAATTTTTAAATAAAAAATAAGATCTGATCTCTTTGCTGAAATTTAGGAAAAAAACATGACGTACTAGTGTTTTATTTTTATTACTCACGGGCTGGGTAAAACATATAATTATGAACCTTAAAACAATGACATAAGACACACTTTATGAGCAAATGTGTTTTAATATGTTTTTGTTGTAAAAATCTCATAAATCTCCATTATTTACTATATTTTGTCACATACGTGTTTTTAACCCTCAATAAAAAAGAGGGGTGTAATAAGTTTGACATTTGTATCTGTATGTCTGTCTATGTATCTCTGTGTCCATATATCTGTGTCTGTCTTTGGCATCGTAGCTCCTAAACGAATGTACCGATTAAGATGCAGTTTTTTGTTTTAAAGCTGACATAATAGAAATGGTTCTTAGCTATATTTGATCAAAATTGGTTCAGTCGTTTAAGAGATAAATGTAGGGGTTATGATTTTTTCAATTCAGTTGCTCGAAAAATAAACATTGTATGGCTATAAACATAAACAGAAAGTAGCTCATTGTAGCACTAGTGCTTTTTACTTTGTAGTTTTTTCTTAATTTTCACTAGACAAATAAAAAGTTTACCAGCAAGGAGGTTTGCATACTGAGAATAAAATCATGTCGACTTCATATGTAATACAATAATCAAATAAATACAAATAAGCAAATAATTTTCAAATTTGGAATAAAATATTATTTTGCGTATATTTAATTTGAAATATTTTATGTTACGAGAAAAACAAGAAGGCTGAATATTTGAATTCTTTGCCCGATAATTTAGATACACAAAAAACATAATCTACGCATGCGCACAGATTACAAAAAAAACTTACAAAAAGGCGCCATTTTCGTAAATTTTGCATTATTTATACTATTGTGAAACAAATTAATATGACTTCGTCTAGTGAGGACAGTGATATTACGGACTTGACATCATCCGACATTTTAAACACGGCGAAAACCGCGCAAGATTGTCTTCTTCCTGCAAATTCCTTGGAAAAATAGGTATTTGGTTGCTTACATTTGTTTTTTATTTATAACTTTTCTCACAAATGTATCGAAAACGTCGTGTGACACACGGGTGTAAAGGTTATTGTAAACTCGTGACAATGGTGAGCCCTCGCCTGCGGCTCGTGCTCACATACGTCAACTCGTTAAACAATAACCTCCTTCACACCCTCGTATCACAATGTACTATTTAAATTTTAGAGTTACCTGTTAGGTATGTACACGAAAAATAATATTCTTTTTAAGCGCACCTAGCATTCTCTGCCTGCGTCTGTATTTCCGGGCTCATATAACCCATCTCTTTGAATTTTGAGTGAATATTTAGGCATCTTCTGGGTGAGTTTGCTACATCTTCGACCACATCTTCGCAACTAAGATAGATTGTGATAAAAAACGAACCTATTCTCTACAACATAAACTTAGTTAAAGTAGAGAAGACGAGAATCATGTTGCTGGAGCAATTAGAAAACATCATGTAATAGGATCTTCTCCTCCGTTGCCATATTAAGATAATCCTCCTATTACTTTTCCCTAGTCGGATAAAAAGCAACATACTTTTAACATATAATACTTCAATGACTTTTAAACGCGAAAGTTTGTATGTATGGATGTTTGTTACTCTTTCACGTTCAAACAGCTGGACCAATTTTGATGAAATTTGATATGTAGGTAGCTGACACCCTGGATTAACACATAGGCCACAAAATTTAGCCAAATTCCCTCAGGAACGAAGTCACGGGCGGAAAGCTAGTAATATTATACTACATTTTAATAAAGATAGAATAGAATTTAAGCAATCATCGAAGGCTGCGCGGAATCCCAAATTCTACACCGGGTGAAAATATGCATCAAATCCGACTTTTCGAAGTATCATAGGTACCCTGTTATTATTACAGATTCATAATTTATAACAGATTAAGGGGCTATTGGAATAACTTTGCTTCATAACATAAAAATACTTTTTTATTACTACAGAGCTGTTAAAACATTCAAACTTTCTTGATAGTGTTTTATTCCCGGTAATTCAAAAAACGAAAATTTAAGTTAGATGTCTGGGTCTAAATGAAGCGAGGGCTTTTAGATAAAGGGCATATGCAGATAAGTCACGTGAGGTCCAGGGCTGTCACTCAGCTGAAGAAAAGGGTTGCAGGCTTTTTGTGATAGCCTTTGTTTTATTAGGGACGGGTTTTAATATTCTTTAAGAACCTAACATTACTATTTTATGTAAATGTGTGTATATTAGTTTGTCCTTCTATGTCTATACTCTACAGGGTTAGGTTAGGTTAGGTTATTTAGTTAATTTTTAGGTTATTTAGTTGATTATTTAGTTAAATGTTGGTAATTTTTCTTACGGTGCCAGTAACGTTGATAGAACGTAAATAAGAAAGAAAAAAAATTTTTTTTCCAAAATTTTCAGATTTTGATACCTACTTATTTTTAACGTCTTAGAGGATGAATTGTAAAACGCAGAAACACGGGTGTCACAAATGTGTTGAAGAGTACTATTACCAAGTTTCAAGTCAATTGGACGAAGTTATTTTTTTTTCCATACAAAAAAATTGATTTATTTTCATGCTTCAGACGATCTAGCTTCAAATTTTTATATGAAGCGATATAAAACAAAAAATACGGGTCTGTTAAATTTTCATAAAGTTTACTTACAAAAAATATGTGTACTGATTAAAAAATAACCCTGTATACTTCTATTATAAATATTCTTGGGTATATTTTTCATGTTTGGTTTTTTGTTTGCATTGAATAGTCTCCGAAACTTCTGGACCGATTTAAAAAAATATTTCACCATTAGAATGCTACATAATCCCTGAGTAACATAGGCTACATAATTTGTCGAAATTCTCATGGGAACGAGGTCCCGGGCGGAATGTTAGTTATCTATAATATCGCTAAGAGCTGTCTGAAAGAGATCGCTGTTTAGCCATATTTTTAACTTTGTAAAACAGTGTGTGAACCTTGTAAAATTACGCAATGAACAGCAATAGTAGATTGTTAACCAAGGGCTGTATGACATCAATTGCATACGAGGTTTTTGGCGCCCGAGCGCAGCGAGGGCGCTAACTAGCCCGAGTATGCAATTGATGCTTACACCCGAGATAAACACTCTGCTTTACATATCGATTGTGAGGTAAGTAAAAAAACAAGAAAGCAGGTTTCTATGAACATTTATTAAAGAGAAACATGTGTATTTAATTAAAATTTCGCGCCTAGCTAGTCGACTGCCTTTTTTACTCTTCACGATTTTATGGCACGCAAGCGCGTCAAATCGTGCTGGCCAGTTTGATTTTTAAATCGATTTCAACTAACATACGATGTGACTGCGAAACAAATAGTTTCGCATTAAAAATAATATTAAAAATAAAATCTTCATAAATTCTTATATAAATTGTCTCGATTCCGATTCGAGTAAATAATCGATACCGAGAAAAAAAAGTAACTTTTTAATAATATTCTTCTTGTAGTATGAGTATGACAGTTCTTTTTTCAAATTCCAAAATCTATGCTGTAATGTTAACATTACATGGTAGGTTTTAAAACCTATGCTGTAATGATATCCATACACCCCGACATTCAGGGAAGTAAGTGACTACTTACAGAGCAAGAGATATGTATAATACTTCACTTACTTCCCTAAAAAATTTTAATTAAATACACATGTTTCTCTTTAATAAATGTTCATAGAAACCTGCTTTCTTGTTTTTTTACTTACCTCACAATCGATATGTAAAGCAGAGTGTTTATCTCGGGTGTAAGCATCAATTGCATACTCGGGCTAGTTAGCGCCCTCGCTGCGCTCGGGCGCCAAAAACCTCGTATGCAATTGATGTCATACAGCCCTTGGTTAACAATCTACTATTATTTATCTATCCTTTCTCCAGGTCGTCACGAAGTAGCTTTTCATAGGGAAAGCTAATAATGGAGAGTATGTATAAAAAACACCAAAATTTAGTTGAAAAAACACAAGATTAATGTAATTTTTTTTCACAATGGGAAGAGCCTCTTTCGTAGAATGTTTGCAGACTTTTTCCACACAATTACATGATTAGCATCAGCAACCAACTTTATTCTGTAAATGATGTTTCAAATGAAATATTTCAATGTTTTGTTTAACGATCTCTGATTAAAGCGAAATAGGAAACAACAGTTTAATTTATATTTGTTTCAAAATTAACGAAAATTCGAAACTTATTTAGTTGTTCGGCGGTATCGCGAATCGTTTGTTTTCGTATTTTAATTGGCTGCGTGGGTGTATAACTACGTAACAATAAATTATTTCCTAATTGATTAGTTCACCCGTAAACCTCGTTTGTGAGGGAAAGCATCAGCATCACAGTGTGCGCGCGAACGGAAGTAAAGATAAGTAATCAAATAAATAATAACATGGGGATTCGTGTGAATTCCCGACCGAGCGCTTGTGAGCGGAGTTCACACTAACGTGATTGCGGAAGAATACTTCCCTGACTGGCATTCCATGAATAATTTGACATGTTTACGTTCATCGTAAGGAGGGCACGTCGTCTCAGCGGCGCGCCGACAACTTCAATGGAAGATCTCCCCACGACAACACAAAGTCAGCAGACGAGAGTAAGCCATTTTTGTTTTTATGTTTGTTTTATCGCTCCCGGATGACAATACGGCTTTTGTGTCGAATGTTCATTTCAGCGTTCATTATCGTCAGATTATACTTACGTACGGTGCACGGAACCGTTTTTGTAAGCTCTTACCTACGCTGTAAGAACAAAAAATCTTTTTAATAAAGCTAGGAGAGCAAGGCCTTCCGCTATACAAACTACTTAAGTAGAGAGCCATGCAAAAACGGGGCGACAGCTCGCAGGGGCAGTTCAATAGCCGGACAAATTAGTTATTGGACCTTCTTAATGATTTAGCGTGTACCTAAGCGGACCCTCCCGACCCTTGTAAACTCTTGCAAACTGGTACCTACAAGTAATTCATTAAACAACTGTTTATTGAAACAAGTAAAAATGTCATGGAAGTATAAAATGTGCACACACGTATAAATATAAAATTAGTGTGGTTACTCTTTTCCTCGCTAGAGCGAGATTTCAGTGTTAAGATGAATAACTTAGGCGAAGTAAGAGTTCTTCCTTACTGAGATAAGTACCTAACTTTTGTTTTATTTTAAAGCTTGAAAAATGGCGAAAAAAGTCCGCTTTGCATACGAATTTCGTCGGTCCACTTATTTAAGGGAAGCTGAAGCAGCTGGTGTCAGTATTCCCTTCATTCCCTATGTACAGCAGGGTCAGATTACATTGTCCTCCTTTCTGAAGGATGATTCAATATCTTTATTCAAATACAGAATAGCTTAGGCGTTTTTGTAAGCATTATTTCAGGTATATTAAGCTTCAAGGAAAAGAATATAGGTGCAAGATAATACTCTTACGATTTATAACATAAATGCTCCAACCTATAGATTTTTTATTCTCTCGCATCCGTCGACCACGTTGACCTCATCAAATATTAATTACGGTATAGTGATATTATTTCGGAAAACCATCAGCCAAATAATGGCATACAATGCGTAGAGCTCGATGTATCGCCGTGTGTTACGAATTCGTCCGTCTTTTAGATAGGCCTACATTGTTTGCCCATCTCTGAACACGGTTCCATTAACAGAATAATGGAAGATCTACAGGAGGGAAAATAAAAGTGGGGAAAAGATTTCTCAGAACCTAAGCGGTCATTTGTAAGCGGCCGAGAAAAATGCTCACTCGTCCAGAAAAAATAATCGAGTGCGGTAACCGGCGACGGCAATGCGGCCATGGCTACATTCTTCAACATCACTCTGATGAGACCAGTATTACCTTAAAGCTCACCTAATTGAGGCTCACGAAACTCCCGAACTAATTTCACGGCTATTTAGCTTGTTATCACTCACATCTTCCGTTATTTCTTTTGTTTGTGCTGCCTCTAGCGACTTTCGTCCTTCAAGTAAGCGCCCACAATTAATTAATCAAAGACCCCTTAATTGCAAACCTTGTATTATTAAACGTTTACAATGCCATCGTTTAACTAAGACTAGTACAAATTGGGCATTCTGTAGGGTGATTATTATAGGTAACTGCGGGATAGATCCGAGTATGTCATTATAGTAAAGTGTGCCGGTAAAGTGTGTTGTTGAAGCGTGGCGATACAATCTCATATTACGACAGGCATCCTAGTTTGCTACCTTGGTTCTTAAGGGGTTGATAATTCGACACAGACGTGGTGTAAGTCAGCTATCGTGGCTAGTGATTCCATTATACAAATAACCTGAGCTTAAATTAAACATCATTACGTAAAAGGGTTGGGTGATTAAGACCGCTAAAGCGATTTACAGAAAACGGTTAACATCGACAAAATTACACAGCATTAGCGATTTGTGTATTTAAGATTAAAATCAGTTCGTTAAGTACACTTTGTCTTTTCTGAAAGATTTACGAAATTTTCGAGTGATTGGTCCTTTTTTAGGGTTCCGTGCCCAAAGGGAAAAACGGGACCCTGTTACTAAGGCTCCGCTGTCCGTCCGTCCGTCCGTCTGTCACCAGGCTGTATCTTACGAACCGTGATAGTTAAACGGTTGAAATTCTCGCAGATGATGTATTTTTATTGGCCTTATAACAACAAATACTAAAAATCAGAATAAAATAAATATTTAAGGGGGCTCCCATACAAAAAAAGTGATTTTTTTGCTCGTTTTTATAGAAAGTCTGTCCGAGGCTGTATCTCATGAACCGTTATAGTTAGACAGTTGAAATTTTCACAGATTATTTATTTTTATTGGTCCTAAGTATAACGACAAATACTAAAAACCAGAATAAAATAAATATTTAAGGGGGCTCCCATACTAAAAACGTGATTTTTTTGCTCGTTTTTATAGATAAGTCTGTCTGAGGCTGTATCTCATAAACTGTGGTAGTTAGACAGTTGAAATTTTCACAGATGATGTATTTTGGATGCTGCTATAACAAAAATACTAAAAAGTAGAACAAATTAAATATTGAAGAGGGCTTCCATACAACAAACGAGATTTTTTGCCGCTTTTATAGAGATAATGTTTTTTATCTCTATAGAAGTCCGACTCGCACTTGGCCGGTTTTATAGGTAATGGTACGAAACCCTTCGTATGCGAGTCCGACTTGCACCTGGCCTGTTTTTATTTATTTAAATATCACTTAATCGTCGTCTTTTCAAAGTTTTAAAACCCAATATAAAGGAGTTAATATTTTATATAAGCTAGAAAAATGTGAAGTCTCAGGAAAAGAGGGCCATTAGTTTTAAAATCATATACAATAGTCAACCATAAAGTTAAATAGGGTTATAGATACCTTTAGGGTTACCTACAGGGACTCCGAGAGCGGATAGGTCTCTTTGTTTGTTAGCTTAATGTCGCGCATTACGGACGGCCAGCCGACCGATACAGGGATATGTGAAAATAATGAAGATCAATGACCACAGTTTATTGTTGCTATCCTTCGCCACTTCCTCATTCTTCAGCCACTTCCCTGATAACTCTGCTGAGCTTAACCTTTTCATTTGGGAAAGTTCTCGCAATTAATAGCGCTCGTAAGCGAATGAACGCGCGGGCAAGTTTTTTCATTAACTTTAAAACGGTGGAAATTCAATATTTGTAAGAATTTGCAAAAAGACGCTTAGAATAAAAACATTTTCGTTAATAAAAAAATTCGAAACTCAAAAGCGCTTTACATTTTTTTTTCATTACTCATACTCGGAAAGTAGGTGTCTGAATTTGCCTATGGAGCGACTTGAAGGTAATAGTTTTTAAGCCTAGGGAAAATAGCTTTCAACTGACAGCCAGCTGTCAAATTAAATATTAAAAAAACATGTTCCAACTTCCTATACAATACAGCGCGATGTAAAACTAAAATAACAAAAGTTAAGTATTCATTAAAGAATATTTTTTAATGACTTTATAATAATCTACTTTTAGCGATTTCTTTAAAATAAAATAACATTATTTTTCATTTTCATCGTTGAAAAAAATGGCAAAATATTTACCATTTTTAGGGTTCCGTTCCCAAAGGGAAAAAACGGGACCCTATTACTAAGGCTCCGCTGTCCGTCCGTCCGTCCGTCTGTCACCAGGCTGTATCTCATGAACCGTGGTAGTTAGACAGTTAAAATTTTCGCAGATGAGGTATTTCTTTGTGCCCTATAACAACAAATACTAAAAACCAGAATAAAATAAATAAGCCCCCTTAAGGCTCCCATACAAAAAACGTGATTTTTTTGCTCGTTTTTATAGAAAGTCTTTCCAAGGCTGTATCTTATGAACTGTGATAGTTAGACTGTTGAAATTTTCACAGATTATGTATTTTGCCACAACCAGCTATAACAACAAATACTGAAAAGTAGAATAAATTAAATATTTTACAATGCAGTTACTTATAAAAATGTATGACGCAATAAATAGTAGCTGATTTCATAATTCAGTGACCCTTTTGACAAGTGAGAGTATTACTTTTTTCATAAAGCTTTATATCGGCTGTATAGAATGACAGCAAAGAGTATTTATACCTGTCAAAAATAATTATTTCTGACGAAAAATCTTGATTTTCAGTGAAATAAAATATAAAAGTTTGTTATTTATTTTACTTTTTCAATAAAACAAATTTGATTTTTAACAAATAATTGAACTTATTGATAATTTCTGTAGGCGTAATTGTCATTTTATTAACTTAGCCTTTGCCTCATAATTGTGGAAAAATATTTTGCTCGTCATTGTTTTATACAGTGCGATAAGGCTCTTTTGGCTGGTGGTGCCAATTGGAACTAACGACGTCACCTTGGAAACACCATTTGTTGACAGATCGTTGATTATGTAGTTTGTTGTGGCTATTTAGCGCTTTATTTCAATTAAAACATGCCAAAGAGGATAATAAGTGGTGTGAGAGGCGTGGATTTAAAAGTGAAAGAGTACAAATGGAAGAAATATAATGTGGCTCCCCTATAAAACCATTTGAAATAGTAATTAAGCGAATTGCAGCAGTGATAGGTAAGTAATACCAGAGCTACCTCCTCAGTTTCCCTTACCCGAACTTAATAATTTATATTTAATAGATAGGTATAGATCGCGCCACGTAAAAAAATCGCTGGAGAACAAACACCCCCAATACCACCCAATAGACCAGTAAATCGCCTAATGCGCAGCTTGACCGCCAGCGTTCTTTTTACGTGGCGCGACCTATGAAGGTGTAGGTACGAAATCAAATGTTTTCGAAATATTTAAATGAAATATGATTTCAGGAGTATCTTGACGAACGATAACAAGGATTGTAAAAGAAATAAGATTTGCGACAGCGTCATCTACTAAAATAGTGTCGCCAGGGAAAACAGGAAGACGACAAATAACAAAATTATGAAGTAATTTAAACATGAATAAAGAAAAAGTAAAGAGGAAAAAACGAATACATATTGTCCTTGTCTTTTTAAATTATGTTCTTGTGTGCAAAAAAGTATTATTGTTTTGTATTGTAAATTATATTACTAGACAAACTTTGGCAGAGCATAATTTTAATAAAAAAATTGTAAAGAACTTGCGATGTTTTCTTATTTACAATTATTTTACCTATGGTATTCTAATAACACTAAAGCTATAAAAATCATATCGTCAGCGTTCTCACACTACGCTATTAAAAATTTGGTAATGATTTCCAAAATCCCAGAGTGGCTCAACTACCATCATTCCTAAATTCCCTGAAACAAAGGTAATTTTTTTGCATGGGCAACCCTAATTGCACACCCACGCCCCCCTGCCATTGTCACCCATCGGCCAAAAGAGCCTCGTCGCACTGTACACATGTTTTGGTTGATATTTAAGTATAACGGCAACAGGTAGACGGTTGTAATATTCACAGAATACTTGGTATTATATTCACTTTAAAAATAAATCATTAAATAAAAATGAAAAAAATATTTAAGGAGGGCTTCCATAAAATTAACGTGATTTTTAGGGTTCCGTACCCAAAGAGAAAAAACGGGAGCCTATTACTAAGGCTCCGCTGTCCGTCCGTCCGTCTGTCATCAAGCTGTATCTCATGAACCGTGAAAGTTAGACAGTTGAAATTTTCGCAGATGATGTGTTTCTATGTGCCCTATAACAGCAAATACTAAAAACCAGAATAAAATAAATATTTAAGGGGACTCCCATACAAAAAACGTGATTTTTTTTGCTCGTTTTTATAGAAAGTCTGTCCGAGGCTGTATCTCATGAACCATGATAGTTAGACATTGAAATTTTCACAGATGATTTATTTCTATTGGTCCTATAACAACAAATACTAAAAACCAGAATAAAATAAATATTTAAGGGAGCTCCCACACAAAAAAACATGATTTTTTTACTCGTATTTATAGATAAGTTTGTCCGAGGCTGTTATCTCATGAACCGTGATAGTAAGACAGTTGAAATTTTCACAGATTATGTATTTTGGTTGCTGCTATAACAGCAAATACTAAAAGTAGAATAAATAAAATATTTAAGGGGGCTCCCATACAAGAAACGTGATTTTTTTGCCGTTTTTATAGAGATAATGGGTTTTATAGAGTCCGACTCGCACTTGACCGGTTTTATAGGTAATGGTACGGAACCCTTCGTGCGCGAGTCCGACTTGCACTTGCCCATTTTATTTTCAATGATGAAAATGAAAAATAATGGTTGAACAGCTGGCCAGCCACAGACAAAAACCATAATAGGCCGGAAAGTGGCATTTCGATCTTCATTTGCTTTTTCGAGTTGTAGAGTTTTGTATTTTTCGCATAGCATGAATGAGTTCAGCTTATTCATGTTTTTATTTTTACTTTCTTTGTATTCGTAATGAAAACCACAGTGCTTACCTCGGGTGAAAGACTTATTTAGTCCCTAGAACTATTAGCTCCTTCGCTACGCTCGATCGCCAAACCCCGTCTCGTGACTTAAATAAGTTGCTTTCACCCCTAAAGTAACAATGTACTATTGTTTGTAACTTTTTCCGAAACGGCACTATTTAGACAGATTTATCATAATTTTAATACACCCACAAATATCAACTTACAGAAGGCACTATAACAGCTACTGCTACTCTTTTCTAGGGCTGGTACTATTGGAATGAAGAATCAAAAGATTCACACGAAAACAACAACGTGAGAAATTCCTAAAAACGAAAATATGCTGTGTTCTGTAGCCACGACCAAAAAACTACTCGCTTTTTCATTTGTTTTGCATAGCTTCACGCATACATTTCCTGCTTCTATGAATTGAAATTCAATTCAATTTTGATAAACTGACAAAGTTGCGATGTTTAGAGGATCCGGGAAAAATAGTTTTAGAACGGAATACACATAGCAATGTCAAGATAATACCTATTTTACCTCATTCAAGACTAAGTTAAGAGGCTACATTTAAAATTTCTATTATGAGTAACAAAACTTACTGAAACTACACTAACCATACCCAAAGGTTGCCGATAAGATATTGCTTCTTAGCAATGGGGCCGCCTTTTGTACCCTAACTTTATTACTGTTCATAATGTACCTTTTACTCTGTCTCATGTTCTGTAATGTTGGTGTGCAATAAAGTATATTTGTATTGTATTGTATTGTAACTACACTATAAAAAGGAAAGATTTGTATTATTGCATTTTTTTTGTACCGAACAAATTAAAAAACTACTGGGCCCATTCAAAAAATTCTTGCACCAATAGAAAGTTCTCTTAACAGCTGGTGATATAGTGTAGATTTTTCTCGGATTCCCACACCAACAAAGTCCCGAGCGAAAAGTTAGTGTTTGATAATAAGACAAATGAAGACAGCTTTTCAGCGGCAACTTGTAATAAATTCTCATAAATTTAAAAAAGTTAAGCTCTTTAGTCATGTTAAACATGGGTAGGCATTTAATCTGCGATAGGGCTCATACTGCTTAATTGTACTTAGTAGCCTCCAGCTGCTCATTTATAGAGTTGTTAACCGTTACACCAACTAGATGCAGTCAAAAGATCGGATACAAGATAGGTAGGTATTCTCTTCACAGATTGATGATGGTATTAAACAACAAGTGGGCCATTACTTAAAATTCGGAAGTGCTTATTTCCTAAACAAACTTTAAAGATTGTTTTATCCAATCACGTCAAGGGAGTGCGATGTTTAATTTTTTTCTCGGAGAAGGGTCAAGATTAAAATACAATTAGGTTACTTTTTATCTAGAGAAGCGCTCAGTCCCAGGGGTAAAACTAAACTCCGTGAGCCGAGTCACCAAGGAACCTTGCTGTTTTATGTACAAAGAGAGTGTTTGAACAGCGACCACTTTCCAAGGGCTAATCTTGAGATTTAGGACTATATTAATATTTCATTCAATCGTAACGTTGCTGGCGAGTTGTATTCGAGCATTATTGTATTATATTTGAAAAAATATACTGAATTTCGAATATAAATTATTATTGTTTAGAGACAATTCTATGTATGTCCATCAACATCCATCTACATAGCTCATCATCCACTTTACTCATAAATCAAATAAAAACTTTTCCTGTTACATCGAATGAATTATTTTTAATAGAGAGGGAAGGTATTATTTTCTTAATGTAAGAGGTTTATTAATGAGATCGTTTCAAAGTTTTTGTGATTATATAATAAGATGATAGAGATTAGGTACTCAAAAACCCAGTTACCCACATTTAAGTAGAGAATATTCGTAAAAGGAATAAATTATGGGTTGGATAGAATATTGAAAACTTGACAGTAGCCATTACACTATGACATTTTGGATATTTTTTCCTGCAAAGTAAATTACGGGAACAAGTATCTCTTAAAATTGGTAATCTTCTCCTTTCGTATTGATGGATTGGCTACGTATACGTATTGTCATCAATATTCCTTTTTACTTGAAAAGCAAATATTATTTAGATACGATGCCGTAATTAGTTCGTTTGTTTGTTATTGGTCGTCTATTTCTATTAATGAATAAAGCGGATTTGGCTTTGTCGAATTAGATGCGAGTGAGCAATAATTAGGATTCGATCGTGTATCTATCTGCTGGTGAATGCAGGCAGCAGTGGCGGCGCTGGCACGGCCGCGTGTAATGACGATAATGAATAGACATGATTACCCTTGTTCAGATGACGCATGGCCAACATCAATTTACGCCCTGTTCCAAGCTTACGTAACACATTTTCAAAGGAAATTTCACAATTTTCATTTTCAACAATCTGACTGTGAAAACACGCTGCCCTTACTTCGCCACTACGGTTAAATGAATGGAGTATTGACAAAGGTACAGAAAGAGGGTCATGTTATTTCTGAAGATGTTTGGGTTACCTTTATACTTACTTGTTACATTTAGATAAAACAAACTTAAACGAAGTTGGTTTTCCGTAAGTCTTTGTTTGTTTAATGCCAAAAAAGAAACAAACACACATTTTATGGTTTTCATTGGAAATTAAAATACTGTTGCGTGCTAGGTTCCGATTCGGAGTGAAACACCAGTGACTATGATTTAGGTGTTTATTCAGCCAGCTAAATAAATCCTAGGTCTTCACAGAAGCCGTCAGCCCAGTCGCAGAGTCAAAATCGTAGTCCGTAGTCACGCCGTGGTTGTAAGTTCCTTCCGTAGATCAGGGTCCGAATCGTAAGCTAAACGTTGTCCTAGGTCGCGCTGTAGTCGTGGGTTTCCTCTAGTTCGCTCCGATGTATCGCTTGTATCTCTTGAGATCAACTGCGTCCGCTAGGCGCGGCTCGCCTGTATTTATATTCGGCCGGAAGGGGCTCTGGAACAATCCCGATAGTCGCTCTCGCAAAATCAAGCGCAGTTAGACGTCCACGAAGTAAACAACTCGTTGCTAAGGCCGGTGTTCTCACGGTGTGTGCACGGGATTATGTACTTTACGTCTTACGTGCAAGGGTCAATCTTGCGTGTACTTTGTGATGACGCAGCTTTGTGTTGTTGCTACGCAACCCTTTTTTTTTGGTTGTTTACGTCGCCGATCTATTTTTTTTGTATGTGAGCTTTCTCGAACTGGACTTGTTTATTGTTCCTCCTATTTTCTCTCGAATACTCGGGCCCGGCCGCAACACTGCCCCCTTCTTAGACGTGCTCGTCCCGAGCATGTCCAAGCCTCGGACGAATACATCTTCCTCCTCCAGGGTCTGGCGTATCTCGTCCTCCAGAATCTGGCCGTGGTCTCATCGCGCTGAACATCTTTCTCGGGTCAGATGTATCTCGTCCTCCCAAATGCGGTGATTCTCTTCCTTTCCCCAAGGCCCTTATGCTCTTCGAGGTTGTAGTGCATTCCTTTGTCAGCTTTACCCTTCCAGCAGTTGTGCTGCATGTCTTTGTTGTGGTAACCCAGGTGCTTGCAGACATCTTCTTGCGTCTACCATCCCTCATAGCCTGTTTAAGGAGACCTCTTCGTGAACCCCGAACTCGTTGTCGAAGACGAGCCCCCTTCAAGTGTTCTCGACTGCCCTTGTCTCGGAAGTCGTTGTCACCGGTGGGAGAAAACAGGATTCCCCTCTTCGCAGGCAGGATCTCCATTGGCATAGGAACTTCGTCGCCTCTGTATGCCTGCTCACCTCCACTGCGACACTTGTCTTCTTCCATTTCCATCCGTTGCTCCTGGTCTTTCTGCTTATCCTCCTCTGTTGGTTCCTGCCTCTCCGTTTCTTCTGCTGTCACGATGCTATCCTGAGGATACTCCCTAAACCCTTCCTCTACAGCCGGCTCCGTAGCACAACCCTCATCCTGTTGCACCCTCCCTGAAGACGACTGTTCCTCGGGTTCAAGATCTACCATGAGCTCATCCTCCTCTCTTGCACCTGACAGCTGAAACTCTTCCTCTGCTACGGCACTGTCACGTAGCTCCTCTTTCCAATCAGCGCTAACCCGTTCCTCTTGAGCCGGCTCCATTGCACACTCCTCATTGTGTTGCACCGTCCACCGTAGGTTCCGATTCGGAGTGAAACACCAGTGACTATGATTTAGGTGTTTATTCAGCCAGCTAAATAAATCCTAGGTCTTCACAGAAGCCGTCAGCCCAGTCGCAGAGTCAAAATCGTAGTCCGTAGTCACGCCGTGGTCGTAAGTTCCTTCCGTAGATCAGGGTCCGAATCGTAAGCTAAACGTTGTCCTAGGTCGCGCTGTAGTCGTGGGTTTCCTCTAGTTCGTTCCGATGTATCGCTTGTATCTCTTGAGATCAACTGCGTCCGCTAGGCGCGGCTCGCCTGTATTTATATTCGGCCGGAAGGGGCTCTGGAACAATCCCGATAGTCGCTCTCGCAAAATCAAGCGCAGTTAGACGTCCACGAAGTAAACAACTCGTTGCTAAGGCCGGTGTTCTCACGGTGTGTGCACGGGATTATGTACTTTACGTCTTACGTGCAAGGGTCAATCTTGCGTGTACTTTGTGATGACGCAGCTTTGTGTTGTTGCTACGCAACCCTTTTTTTTTGGTTGTTTACGTCGCCGATCTATTTTTTTTGTATGTGAGCTTTCTCGAACTGGACTTGTTTATTGTTCCTCCTATTTTCTCTCGAATACTCGGGCCCGGCCGCAACAATACCATCACGTGCCGATGCCATTTTCATCCTTCAAGTCATTATATGTATTATAATCTATTATTATAATACATATAATGATGATTTAACGTCAATTTATTCATATGTATTCAGATGGTAATCGTTGCATCGAACGCTTGATTAACATGGATATTAAAATCAAATGCCAATTAAATTCGACGTTCAGCAGTCAATTATCATTCTGAAAATATGTGTTTACGATAAGTTTGTGTAGGTATACGCCTATTTATTAAGCATAATTATTCATAATTACTTATTCCAATCTAAACATTATCTTTGTCTATTCCTCTGGAGTCACAGACAATTATATCCCGGAATTTAATATAATTACTAAATTAATATTATATACTTTAGTCAAATATATTCATAAGTTATCTTAATACTACAGTTAACCGTTTATACTATACCTGGGTGATAGTGTAAACTATAGAAATAAGAAAAAAAAAGTTCTATTTCCTATGGTATAAACGGAAAGAAACTGTTTCAGTCAGTTTTGTTTTTAATTTCATAGAAAAGCTAGAGCCGTTTTCGAGAAAACGATGACAAATAAGTTAACGTTTTTAACATGAACCGCTTCTATATGAATTGTATTTAATGAGAAGACTCAAATATCTATGTGAATAGTCTTCGAAGCAGAGGTCCTTTCCTGCAGTAACAAATCCATTTACATATAATATGCGCTGTAGTTCATTGCATAATAGCAAAGCGGGAACGTTTGGTACCTAATTGGTTGGGCCATTCAACCGTAGTAGCGTGTGGACTATAGATTTACCCCTATATGAACATAATTACTGGACTAGCGATGACGTATGGTCTACAACTATCACCTGTGCTTTGCCTAAGCTCTACGGAATTAAGCACAATTTACAAGTAATTAAACTTTTTAAGAAATAAAAGGAATCTTTGAATACAATTAATCATTAGTGCATTCTGTTATTTTCTGTATATAGTAGGAATGGAAAAAAATCTTTTTCATTTTTGGTTCCAGAAAGAAAATAACCCTTCATTTTGTTTCGCCGTAGTCGGGTAATTAGTTGGATTTGTACGTATAATGCCTAAAAATTAGATTAATTCTGTTAAAAAAATTAGATTTATTCTTTAAAAAGTCTCGCTTAGAAGCATGTAAATTATGCTGAACAAAGTTTTGAGTTAAAATTAGAGGCCTTTACACGAATAAAGAAAGAAAAAAAGACGTGCCGGAACAGAGAGCAACCCTTTACACATGTACACTTCAGCTTACAGCTTCAGCTCCGATATTTGAAAAATCTGTGGAATTTTACTGGAAACCACTTTACCAGCCTTCCCAATATAATTGGGGATTTTCATCTCAGTTCACACGGCCCAGTGGGAATATTTTGCCACCCTATCACTTTTCCACGAATCGAAGTGGAACAAAAATGAGGATAAAAATGAAGCCTCCCTGGTTTCTTGTCAACGTATTGAAAGATTTTTTTGTGTTTGTGAATTGGTTCATTCAATAAAACAAACTCAACCGATCTAAAAAATGGAAGCTTGTTTTTGATCCCTTTTGTCTGATTTCTGAATTTGTGTTTTTGCCAGGTTTTTTTATCAAAAGATTTAATACGGGGCTATATTTAATAATCTAAGTCTAGCGTTAAGGATGACATTTTCATTTGTCAAATTTTTTTTAAATCGTCGCCTGGAAAAGCCTTCATTGAGTTAAAAAAGTAAAATTGATTAAAAATAAAAAAAATTGAAAATTCTCTTTTTTAAATTGTGTTTGTCTTTATAATATGATTAATATAAAATTTTCTCTGTGGTTGACTTGAGTGGTCATAGATGTAAATGTTAGGAATTTAAAAAACGAATAAAGGAGGTATTTAGGCTTAGTTTAGTATAGGTTTATAGCACCGCATTAAATTTATGCTGCAGTTTGTGTATTCAAACTCCCGCGTGTGTAATGATGGCCAGAATAATAGAGCCTGATATTAACTAGGTATATTTTACATGGAGCTATTTCTGCACTCTTTCAAGTTAAAATCTAGTACGATTAAGATTGTAGAAAGCTAAAGCCGCTTTCAAATCCTTTTATTTGAAAAATAATTAAAGGCAAAGAATTGTGAAACAGCGCTTATTTAGTTTTCTTTGACAACGAATAAAAATTTTCAACAGATTTGCTCATAAAGTGGGTCTTATGTCATTGGTTTAAGGTTCATAATGATATGTTTTGCTCAGCCCGTGAGTAACAAAATGATCAAGTGATATTTATTTTATTTTAAGATGGGTTAAATATCAAAGATGAGGTCGAAATTAGAAATCCGTACATAAATCCGAAAAGACGAATTCAGTGGTACAGGCCCGCACCAGGATTTGAACCCGCGACCTTCCGATTACAAGTCTGGCTCATTACCAACTGGGCTATCACCGCTTGTGATATCATTCCATTAAATTATTTAAATTTAACATAAAATTATCATTTTTATGCTAAAACGGTGAAAATATATAAGTTCAGTATTTTTTATTATTTAGCTGTATGGCATACTTGTCAATGTGAATCTCATTTTGCGAGCGAAAAAAATAATAATCGCGCCTCTTTTCAGATGTTTTCACATGGTATTCACAAATAGCATTTGTATTCATCAGATTGTGATTATTGTCAGAAATACGACACAAAAATGTCTTCTTCAAGTGCAGAATAGGAAACCTACGTGGGTACACCGCCAGAAATACTTTCCGAGGCGTGATAGTTGGTTGCCGCCAATATCAAAGGAAAGTTTATATTTACTTCTTTTCTTGCAAATGTGTTGAAAAACGTCGTGTGACACGCGTGCGCATTGGATATTACATTCTCGGCTACGTTGAGCCCTAGCCTTCGGCTCGGGCTCTAAACTCGCCTCTAATGTAATGTCCAACTTAGCAAACTTGTAGCATAACCGTTAACACATTAACCATTAAGTGTCAAGGATGTCAAGAAATGGTTTACTGTAATTGTAATATATCATAATCAGCAACATGCATGCATATGATCATCATCATCATCTGTTTCAGATGCGTTTTTGTACTTTTTGATTTAATTTCAAATATGAAAATAAAATAAAAACTACAAAAACGTATCTACCAAGCCGCATAGGGCAAGCGTGGGGGACTATGGCCTAATTCCTTTTCGTGTTTTGAAGGCAGGCTCATGCCCCTTGGTGGGGAAGTATTATGGTCTGATAAAATAAGTTAAGTAATATGTATTACATATATAAATTAATTATATCAGCCTGTCAAAAAAATATCAGTTCGGTCTAATCACATAATTACTTATATTATAAGTAATTATGTGATTAGACCGAACTGATCACATTATATTATATTATATATACATTTTTAATTAAATTTTATGTACTTAACACCAATAATTCAACACAATTCTATTGTTAAGAATGGTAATAAATGAAAAATGAAAATGACTTAGATATGTTCCACAGTTTTCATTTCCTAAATTATGAAAAAGTAGGTTTCTTACTTAGGATTTTCTTTATGGAAAAGTCAATATCAATGTACCTATAGGTATTTTTAAACGGTTTTATTTAGCTCACCCCGTTTGTTTTATTTATTATTTTTGGGTCAAATTTAGTAATTCAAATTTCACCCTCTTCCTGTCAACCGATTAATCTGAAATTTTGTATACACTTTGGATTTTGGTGACAATACAATTATGTTTATTCATTATCATTATAAATTCAAGATGGCCGCCGCTACAAAATGGCGGATAATTTATGTTTTATTAATCCCATCAATATGGGTATCAAATGAAAGGGCTCAACAAGCAGAATACAATATACTTTAAAAAATTGAAATCCAAGATGGCGGCCGCTACAAAATGGCGGATAACGTAGGTTTTATCAATCCCATCAATATGGGTATCAAATGAAAGGGCTCAACAAGCAGAATACAATATACTATAAAAAATTGAAATACAAGATGGCCGCCACTACCAAATGTATGTTTTTAATAAAAACTAAAAACTAGAAAATAAAAATAGGTAAAAAAACTTTTTAAGTTAAACGGTTTTATGTTAGACATACATTGCAATGTTTAAGATAAATGTACTAAAAACCAAAAAATAATAAAATAGATACAGTCGTGGGAATTACAAACATATGCATAGACTAGACTTAAATAAAACCGTGGGGCACATTAAGTCGATAATTTGTAGACAATTGACGTGTCCCACGGTTTTATTTTAGTCTAGTCTATGCATATGTTTATAATTCCCACGACTGTATCTATTTTATTATATTTTGGTTTTTAGTACATTTATCTTAAACATTGCAATGTATGTTTAACATAAAACCGTTTAACTTAAAAAGTTTTTTTACCTATTTTTATTTTCAAACGCAATCTTACATAGTCAGTATTGGAATTCTAATCAAAACGTTGATGCGTTTTTGACTATATAAAATTGAAAGTCCCTGTATCCTATAATATGAAATCACCTTTTATAAAAATTTCTACGGTTTTTCGGTATTTTATTTACCTTTTATACCGTGTTTTGGAATTTAATATGCGTAGGTATTTCGCGTAACGCGGGATAAAACTCTCGGGAGTGTCACCACAGCCCACCGACTGGGTTAATTCGGTTAATTTAAATAACGTTTCATTTTTGTTTTTATGTCATGCTAAAATCATTACAAGAGGAAGTGTTGAAACGTTAAAAGGTTAAAATGGTACTCTTCTCCAATAAGTTTAATCACGAACTCGTTTATGGGTCAATATATACGTTTCTATAATAAGATTCCCATGTGTATTCAAAAATAACCTTTGGACAAATTTAAGACAGTTATTAAACAAAAACTCTGCAAAAAGGGCTACTTATTACACTGATTATCTATCAGACAAGCAGCCATGGGAATGAAATGCTCAGCTCTAGAGTTATTTCAGAATTAATTAAAATGAGAAAATAAGGAAATTTGTAATGCGATTAAAAAGAGCACCCTCATTGTTTCTTACCTGTTCTTCTCTGGGGAAGACTGCACCTTTGCGAATAGGCGTAGAGTCAGTAAGGTCAATAGAACGAATGCGTATGTATGTATTTAAATCATTTAATGTATGTTTGTATGTATTTCATGTAATCTTGACTTGTTTTAAGTGGTATCCTGGATGTCCTATAAAATAAAGATTTTTTCTATTCTATTCTTTGTTTTTAAAACCTGACAAAAAAGAGGGGCTTATAAGTTTGACCTGTATGACACACAGGTCGGTGAATCTGTATGTTTTTATATCTGTGTATATCTGTGTCTGTGGCATCGAAGCTCCTAAACAAAAGGACCGGTTATTTTCGTTTGAAACCTGATGTAATTGAGACGTTTATTAGTTATATTTGATCGAAATTGGTTCAGCCGTTTAAAAGTTATAAGCAATGAATATCGGGGGTAATACAAAATTTTTAGTTTTACAGTTATCATTTGACATTGTCAGAAAGAATCGACCGATTGCCATCGTTTTCGAAGAGGTCATCTCGTGAAAATATGATGAATTCTTGTTTAATCTTATTTTATAAATTGTTTCAGAAGTCATAATCCCAGGCGCGTTGCCACAATTATAAATTCTGAGAACCGAATTACATTTTTCTCCAGTTCGTTGCTCACGGTTCTCTTTCATTAACTTTCACTTTCTTTGCCCTTTATTACATCCATATCTAAGAATCGTAATCAAAACGTAGTTCACTGACAACACTTACATTTGAAAAGCAAAATTTTACCGTTATACCATCTCGATGACGTCAGGTTTCAAACAGATACATACAGATACACCGTCAAAGTTATAACACCAATTTCTTTTGTCGGGAGTTAGTTAAGTTCGCCACACACTTGACTATACCTACACTACACATTATAAGCACTCACAGGTGAGAATGACGATTTTGGAGCACTGTGATGTTATGTTACGAGTCTAATCTTTCAAAGTCTCTGTAAATATTCTGTCTGAATTAACGCTGACTGTGTCTCATACAATCCTTTATCCTTACTTTTATAAATATTATAGTAAATATTATATATAATATTATAGCGTTGAAGAGTCACAAAGGCTACTTTAGCGTGTCAATGGAAAGTCAATTTTCATATGTTTGCATGTAAACGAGCACATGAAGTTTCGCGTGAACGAAGTCGCGAGAGAAAATCTTTCAATTAGGTACAGAAATAAAAAATCAAGTATATAATAAAATAACAGTTTGGATATTGTTGCGTTACCTACTGTCAAGGTAAATTAATTTGTATTTTTTTTTCAAATCTATCTCTATACATAACAATTTCTACTTTTTCGTCACAGATCTCATGCTCTGTGCAATGTATTATAGCATAATTTGATATGTCTTTCTTTGTAAACATGTGTGGTATAATGGTATATTATCATCGTTATGATCCGTCAGAAATTCGTATTTAATTAAAATCTACAGACTATTATAAAATGTTTTGTTGCAATATGAGTTGTGTAAAATCCTGGCTATTGACAATACAAACTTGAAACAAAGCCTTAATGTTAAATGAAAAGGGTCGAGCAGCCGACAGTTCCGAAAACCATCACGTTTAATGTTACACGGCTTTTAAAAACGGCCCCTCGACTATTATCAACTTACTGTAACAATGTGTGTGAATAGCCATATTAATTAAGAGGTGTTTCAAATACCCACGTTTGTTTAATTATGGGAGTTTATTCTGCAAATTTAAACGAACCCTTCCGCGGGTCTCTGAATAATCAAACAGTATTAATTGCAACACTAAAAAAAGTTCAGCGAAAAAAATAAAAAAATGTGATTAACCTCTTTCACTTACGCGCTCCTCCTCTTAATTTTTAGTACAAGCAAAATTTAATTAAATGCCAGGTTTAATTAACAGCAGACTGATTCAACATGTTTGCCTTATGAATTAAGTAGGCCCGCTTCAGGAATATTTTTGCTACTTTGTCATATTTCTGTAGTATAACTTTTTCTCACTTTTTTACACAAAAAAAACTTCATATAATAACAACTTTTTTCTTAAATTGTAGAACATTGAGAAATTAAACTTAAAAACTTTTTTTTATATATCTAGCTAGATGAATCAAGTATACTTACACAAAAATATTTTTAAGATGACACTAAAATATCACATGGGAATTACACTGATATTAATGGTTCCACAGGTGCTTGCCATGCTATTTTAATGTGACATTAGTCTCGTCATTTTAACACAATGGGGTCGTATTAATGGCACGCTTTTAATAGCGGGCCTAGAAAGGTTACATTACTCGTTCGCTCGCGTGCTACGAAAGCTACGAGCGGGAGAGAGCGCTACGGAACGCGAGTGCTACGGCGTAGCGTGCTACACTGGCGTCCGCAAAGAGCGCGTGGGTCGCACTGCCTCTGGCTCCGCTCCGAACGAATAATCTATACGCGAGAGCGGGAGGTTGTGTTTACCGGACGGAGGCTGCCGGGCACCGGGCCCCAGCACCGGTCGAGCCTGTGCCCTGTGCCCTCAGATCCTTCATGTTGACACACTTACAAATAACCCTCCCCACTCCCGCACAGCCTGTATCCCCAGCCAAACACTAAAGCCTAAGAGAACAAAGCCTCGATCGCGCTTACGAAACCTCCACAGAAAGTAGAAATGAACTTTACACAAATACAAATACGCATCATTAATCACTTTAGCTCAAATGGAAAGGTGAACAGGCAAATTGAATTCGTATGGTTTTCGAATGATTTTGTAGAAAAGTTACAAATGTGTTTTAAATTTTACCGTGTTTAAAATTTTATCGTGACCGCTTATTGGGCATATTGAACGGTAAACGCATTGGCGATAGCAGTAAAAGTTAATTAGCTGATATTTAAATGATTGTAAAATAACATTAACATAAACTTGTTATGCAAAATATCAGAAATAACAGATTGATTGAATTATTACATAAAAAGCTGCAACGACCGATTTCATAACTTAAACTATGCTATTCAAATTAGATGCAAATTGATCGGGCACTCCTAAAAACATTAAGAGGTAAGATTAACTTTAAAGTAAACGCTTCAAAAAACTTTAATTGTGGTCCGTGGCCAATGCTAAACGTATGTTTAACGCATTTTGAAATTGAAGGCCATACATAGAAACGTGCTGGATTAAGTTATATTTTTTCGCCATATTCAAAGGGTTGGGGCAATAAAATAAGACTGCTGGTGTAGATTTCTTGTTCAGTGTTGTTGCTATAACAATAAATAACGTTGACGTGACCGGTTTATTAGTCGCTGCATTAGGTAGGTGTACCTCCGAAAGAAAACGAGATTTCTGATTTCAGAAGCTTTACGCAGATAAAGCTCCTTTAATGGGAACTAAAAATATGCTGCCAAAAAGCAGAATATATAAATTTTCCGACAACAAGTTAGACCTCTCGAATCCGCTATCTGTACAAGTCCTGTTTGTTTATTGACCATATCCTTTGTGTTTAAATGGCTTTTCGCGATGATTTACCGCAGTGCAACCGCCAGATTGCTCCCATTTTATTTTCATTCATAACCACAATCATATTTTTATACACTCTTTTGAAAACTTCGCGTTGATTCGACTATTTCGAGTGACAGAACAAACATTTTTCTATCTCATCAATCAAAATAAAGTTCGGTATGATAAAGAGAAGTGTTTGAATCGACAAAAGCTGAACTCTTATTGCGAGGGTGAAAATATTCCAACGAAATGTAAGTGTGCGGTAATTCTGGCATAGAAAGGTAGTAAGAGGAGGAAGGTAAAAAGTAAAGTGGACGTCGAGAGAAGGGCAGCCACACCTCTTGAGAGCAAAGTAAAAGATGTTTGGGTCGCGTCAACTGACATGTACATTTATGAAAGCTTCGTACCCTCTTCAATAAAAGAGGAGATTTCATACTCTGGTATTCTTTCTGCAGGTAACTAGATACCTTTCTTATACAATTGAGTTTTCTTAGGTGTTTGCGTCTGTTATTGTAAGCCAAACCAATATTAGTAAGACACGTATGCCTTCTAGGTTTTAACAGCATTCTTTACACATACTATATCAGTAAAATTGCAGGGTCCTGATTCACTCACTTCACTGATTCACGCCTTCACTTCATACTCATTTATTCATAGCAAATAATACTATAATGACACGTTTTATGGATTATATGTTTTATTTATGTTGTCATGTGGTCTTGAATAGACCATGTCGTTGAACCCCCTTCTTCCCCCAATTTCTTACCGCTTGGGTGTGGTATTGTCAGCCGATTTTTTTATTTTATTGTTCGGAAGATTATATTCCTGAGGTGGTCCCATATAAATTTGAACGAAATTGATTCAGCGCTTTTTAAAAAACTCAACAAAAATAAAAAATACTTACAAACCAAAACGTCATCTAAATAAATCTAAATATATCAAACAAAGTCGTGTTAGTTACACCGCTTATAACTCAACATCGGCTAGACCGATTTCCATGGTTTTTGATTTGTTGTATTTCTCTCCGTCCCGAATAGCAGAATAACTATTAAAAACATTGGAAAATTAACGGAAAAATTCCCACGGGAACGAAGTCCCATGCGAAAAGCTAGTTGTTTATATAATAGGTGACGTTTTGGTTTGTAGTTATCTGCTAATAGGCATTGTAGGGATTAAAGTCGGTGATTAATTCGTTTTTAACGTGGACAATTATCTTCCCATGTCCCTTGGTGCCTTTAATTTATGAAACCATAAGGCCCCTAGCACACAACTTATTTTAAACGCTCAGACGACGCGCGTATACGCCCTTCAAACGAGATTTGAACGCAACCTTGTAACCTCAGCACACGGGGCGATCTAAAAACGCGCGTCTACTGCGCGTACACGCGCAGATACAGCGATACGGACGCGCTGTAGTCGCTCGTAGCGCCCCTGCTCTACCCTTCCTGCGACCCTTTGTACGCGCTTCAAACGAGTTTCGAACGTGCTTCACACACGCGTTTGTATCGCGTTTTACGTGCGTTTGAATCTATATATCGCAAAAATCGGCATATCTGCGTCGTCTGCGCGTTTAAAATACGCCGGGTGCTAGGGGTCTAAAGTATTCGGATCAGAGTATCTGTAGACTACCAAGGTGTTTAAAGGAATGTTTTCTTTTCATATATTGCAGATATCTAATCACATGGCTCTATAACGCTTTGTCAAGGCTTGGAATATAGTTTAATATAGCGAGCGTTAATCTGGTGTAAGCTCACCACTAAATTTACCTGGGGAATATTACCGCTTAACGTATTGAGCCAAAGTACGCAAATATGTTTCGCTCCTTAGAAGATATCGCGCTTAGCCAAGCGTGTGCGATTCACTATCGCAAATTAATGTCATTCAAATATTGTCTCCCGAGATGATTAAATCCACAATTATTTTCGGAGATGCTATTTATAGTAACAGGGGATCTACATGTTTATTAGAATGTTGTATTATTTTGTTGAGTATCGAGTTCGAAAAATAATCTACCTCTATATTGATAATTATAACAGGTTATTTTATTTCTTGTCTTTCATACATCTACGCCAGTCACCGTAGAGGCGTATACATATAAATCGCGTCAGGTCGCAAAAAATAGCCGTGTCCTGATTTTTTGGGATGTTGTTAGGATAAATACCAATAGTGTAAAACCAAATTTGCAACCTCGAAAGACCTGTGCTAACTTTGTGGTACTCCAAAAACCTCGGAATTTTCGACTTTTTTAGTTTTTCACTTACAACATCTAAAATATGCATTTAACAGCAAAGTAATCTACCACACTTTTAAAGGAGATAAAATTATCAACAATTTGAGAAGTTATTTGTTAATTCGGTAGAAGTTAAGTTATAGAGCTGTTACTTAGCTTTAAGTGTACAAGAAACTCTTTAGGACCAATAGTTCTCATGTTATCAGGTTAAATACGAATATTATTAAGGAAATCAGATGTTTAAACAAAGAAAATGATATTGAAAACAATAAAAATATGTGAAATTTCCTATTTTCGAACTGTTATTTCTCGTCATCTGTTAAACATACAGAGTTGTGGTTGCGCTCGAAATTGTTGATAACTTTATCTTCTTTAGAAGAATCATAGATGACTTTGCTATAAAATACATATTTTAGATGGTGTAATCGAAAAACTAAAAAAAGGCCGAAAATTCCGAGGTTTTTCAACCACCACGAAGTTAGCACAGGTCTTTCGAGGTTGCAAATTTGGTTTTACACTATTGGTATCTATCCTAACAACATCCCAAAAAATCAGGACGTGGCTATTTTTTGCGACCTAGAATGTTTAAGACGACTGGTGTAATCGATTGTCATAGAGTTTCAAAATATAATTTAGGGCACTTTATTAAACCTCTTCTTAATATTGGCACGGTACTCTTTTTCCTTAATTTAGCATTTGGGGCGTGAATCACCTTTTTAAATGAGACAAAAAATTCTACAAATATAATATGAATAACGAATTCCTACTTCCACTGAAGCTCGGGTTCGCTCAATCTAAATTAAGAAAGGAACTACCTACACAGTTAGCTCCAACTTCGACTGTGACAATGTAAAATGAACAATGTAATTTACTGTCAAAGATTAAAGTTAATTTTTCGAAGGCGTGTCGAACTCCGTAATAACAATAAATGCTACGTTTGTTTTTATAGTCTTTTCAAACGTTTTAAGCTAACAGTTTTGTTTTCGAGGGTTCAGTTACATTCATTTAACAGAGAACTTTTTTATGGTTCTGTTAGATCTGGGGGAAAGTCGAATCTAAAGGAATCGAGCACTGAAACAATGTGACGAGAACACGAGTTAAATACTTTTTCTTTGTTTTAATTTTTTATCCAACATTGGATTATTTCATAATGGATGTTATTACTTTTCACTCGAATTCAAACTATTTGAACAAAAGTTAGAGAAATCTAGTCAACAAAGTTTGTTTGAACATCGTGTGGAGTAAAGTTTTTGAGTAGTGGGTGCTCCCAAAAGGTTCGCCGTACCCAAGGTTCGGCTGACAGAAAACAACCTTCTCTAATAGGAATTCCTTCGAATACTGTAAATGAAAAGACGTGCTGGGGTAACATTGTTATCTCACTCATATTTTCGTCTCGGACTCTACGGATTTAGAAGAAAACCTGCTTTGATATGGGTAAGAGGTGGCATTAGGATTTGGTTTCATATTCAATAACCATACCCCTGTATTGAAACTTTTGGGCTAGGGTGATTGGAACTAGAATTGGGATCGGGGAATTATGTAGACAAAAAATATATATAGTACCAAGTAAATATAAGTGTAGTAAGTATCGTGTAGTAAATTTCTATTAAGTAGACTATGAAGCAAGTAGAACAACTAGTTAATAAGAATCTTGAAACGGCTGAGAAATAAATAAGTGTCGATTTACTGTATTTGCGGGCAAGTTCAGTCTTGTTTATTGCCAGAGAGTATCTTATCTTGATAAACGTATTTATCTTCGTAAAATGCTGGAGTAGTTTTATATAAATGATGACTACAAACTATCTATCAGAATAAAGGCGCTAAGGAGAAGCCAAGGAATGTTGACTCGAGCTTACTATATGGGAAAAGAATGAATAAAACCTCTCTATTGAAAAATAACCTTATTTGTTGACGTCTAGTACGCTTTGGAGGGGAATAAATTTGTTCTGTTGGATATAGGGAGCCCCGAGGCACCTCTACATCGTATTGAAAGAATCTCGACTCATATGCGGCTATTGTAGTGCTGTCAGCGTGTCTGCTGTTTAAACACACGGATCGGCTTACGAAAATGTGAGCTATATATAGGCCCATTTTCATAAATGAAGGTATGATTTTTAACCTTTCAGACATTTATGAAAAGGAAAAACGGCGGAAAACACTCACGCCTCAATTATATCATCGAACCACAGACGCTTAAATTTAATAAAAGATAACATTCAATTAATTTCAACCAATTTTATTTCAATAAGTTAATATTTAAGTTTTAAATTATCAGCATTGGAACTTGCAAAGAGAATTATTATATGAGTAGGTACAAAGGATTTAATGTGAAATTAATTTGCAGCCGCATAAAGACAGCCTCGCGGTGTGTTTCAATACCGGGGTTGGCAATTGTGCATTTAGTGGTCTCTTGATAGCGTCATAAACAACACGAATAGACTTAATTCATATTACAAGCACACAATACGAATTGTAACGGGAAATCGTAATAAAACATTCCTGAATATTTCCGATATTAGAAGCCGTAGTGGCCCTGTTGATGGGTGTGGATGGATTGGTAGTGAACTCAATAGTTTTCCGATTATAACTCGGAACGCTCGGAATGCGGAACTCGAACTTTGGTTTTGAATACTCTCTTGTCGCTCATAATTTTTATCTAACTTCAAAAAAGGAGGAAAAATTCTGCTTGTTCGCCGATTTCTCCGCAATTTGTGAACCGATTTTCAAAATTATTACTTTGTTCGAAAGATCTGATGATGGAATCCCAAAGAAATCTAGGAAGCCTCGAATTTAATAGTTTTCACGTACTTTATATTATTTAAATATATAAAACAAAGTCGGATTTGTTCGAACACTTTTAACTCGAGAACGGATGGACCGATTTTCATGGTTTTTGATTTGTTGTATTTGTCTCCGTCCCGAATAGCAGAATAACTATTAAAAATATTAGAAAATTTACGAAAAAATTTCTACGGGAATGAAGTCCTGGGCGAAAAGCTAGTTTACACTAAAAATGGAAAAAAGAAACAAACCTTTTAGAAAAAAAAATCGACTTTAAAGAGCGAAAAATAAAGATAATATCATTCAGTGTGCTACGTACCTAAGATCTGAATACAATATTTTGAAGTACCAGATCAGTAGGGCTTTTCGTTAATTGGACGAACTACACAATTTTCCTGCCACTATATAGTACGTTTCTATATGAGTGTATTACAGACATAAATATGTTGCCTAGTGATTATGAAACTTGGAGGTATACGTTGATGGATGATTCTCGTGTCTACGCATGAATATGAATAAAGCTAAGAATGTGAAAAAAAGCCTTTTCTTTTTTATAAATTGATCAAGAAGTAATAAATGGCTAATTAATTTAATAAAGAATAAAGAACTATATTAATATAGCAATTTAAAAAAAAAAACTATGTACAGAACGAAGCTTTAGTTTTACGATTTTTCAGAGTTGGTCCATTGTTGGTAGAAGCATAGCTAAGGAGTTTAAGTTGTTCCTAGGGAGGTTGTCTTCTAATCTTGTACTTAACTTATTAGTTAGTCCTATTGGACTGAAGGCATATCTATTGAAAATAGAAAAATAAAAACAAGTTTGGAAAAATAAAATTTGTTCAAAGTGAGCAATTTTTTTTACTTTCCGCTAGTTTTGGCTGCACCACTGAAGTGAGCTGTGAAAATTCCACTTCTTCTGTTTAACAGAAAACGGATTAGGTTTTAGAATGGAGCTTTTAGAAAAGAAACAACGCTGCTAAATTACGGATAACATTCGTATGAAACATCTAAAGTCGATTTACTTGCGTTGACATTTACATGGGTCCAGAGGGTCTGCAAACCGAACATGTGATATTTGTGTGTCCGGGGCTCTCGAGAACAAATGGCTATTTTTATAAGTAAGTCATCGTACGGTGATTCATTGATTTATTTGTAGATTGGGATGGAGGTATCCCTGTTCGCCCATAACTCACTACCTACATAGATCACCGTCTAGGACAAGGGACCATAGGAACAAAAATAACTTTATATTGAGATTTTATAGCTGTTCTGCCAAATCTTGCTACATAGGACAAAGTGCTAAATAGAAGATGATTTTGAAGACCGATATAATAAATTAATGTGGAAAACTTTTGGGACTTCTGTTTTTGTATGTAGCCCATGTTTTGTATGTCACTGATTTTACCGGTTTCGTAAAAGGATTTATGTAATTCCAATTGGTTTTGGTTTTATAAAAATCATATCTTTTTACTGATATATCTTTATTCTTTACATAGCGACGTTTAATAAAAACTAACATATTCACATCTATTATTCTGGTACAAAAATGAACAAAATTAATTACATGAAGGCGTGTTCATATAAGATTGTCTTTTTGAAGCTGTGACATTTATCCAATTCCCATAAAATCTAATCAGTAACTAAAATGATTTTCTCTACCTATATAAAATGTTATTTAAGAATATTTTGTAACCATAAAAGAGCTCATATACTCATAGTTTAATCCCTCACAAAATTCACACTTAACGCTAAGTACGAAAATAATCCCCTGTGTGGAGCGTAGATAATTTCTTATTTATAAATTTTGATACTTAGTTAAATGTACAGAGGCCAAAAAAATGTACATTTTTAAAGGATAATTTTATGTATTACAAATTAAATTTCACGAGTTTGACTATTTTCATTTGAAATATATCTGTGTTTCAAATTTCGTTACCGCTTTGAAATGATAAACTTATCGCAGAAACAAGCTTTATTATGGTAATGACTTATTTATCAGATAAATAATTGCAATAAATTAAAGTTCGTCGTCTATTTCTCTTTTATGATCAGTAAGAGTTATGTACGATATTCCTCTCTCTAGAGGAAATCCTAGTTTGGTGACCCCCAATTTGCAAAGTTCTTCAGTCGCAGGTACTTCATACAACCTTGATAGAGCATATTTGCTCAAATCTTCGCAGCCCATTATGCCCATGTACCGGTCTACAATTTTCATTCGAACATCTGCTAATTTCAACCAAGGAGCCGGCTGTGGATGCACTGGAAGAGAAATTTTTAAACTCAATTAAAATCCACGCTCTTCAATTTCTAAGCGCTCTTCGAATCTGGGTCAAACAAAAAATACTTTGTGAGGATTTAATTATAATACTTTCAAATTATCATATTAAAATTCTCATTCCACAAAATGTGTGGACAAATATAATTTCAGTGCACCGTAGCTTATCTTTAAAAAAATCCCATCACGCTTTTGTCCTTAGAAGGAAACCAAAGGCGACGAGAAAACTATTACGACACTTACTTTTTAAACTTTACAAAAAATAAAATCTGTGTACTTGTCTTACGAGAACCTTTATGACCGTGTTTTTGTTCACGTGGAAAATTCGTCTATGTGCTACTCCAGCATTTTAACTATCGAGTGTTTGACATTTTGGACAATCATGTATTCCTTCAAGCTAATTCCCTTAGAACTTGAAGGAATAGCAAACAAACAAACTTTTACATTAATTAATCGATGTTAAGAGGTATAGAGGACTGCCAAAGGGCGCCGTGATATAAGTGTATTGGACAGAACAAGGGGAGGCCTTTGCCCAGCAGTAAAAAAATTACGTTCGTTTCTACCTACCTAAACCACCAAAAACCAGGAATGATACTTAGTTCAATAAACGTTTAGTTAAAACGATTTGGACGAACAACGAGTATCTACTACAAAGCCGTTTTGGTAGACCTAATCAATACATGTCAAAAGTGGCAGTCTCGTAGACATACGAATATCGAAATCTAAAAGTTTACATACTCAATAAGTCGCGTTGACACTGGCATTCGATAAAACAAGGGGCTAACCCAAGGCGTACTTTATCAATTTAGCAGATATAAAGATTTCCACTCTTATCCAAATTGAGTTTGGGAAGCCAAGTAGGTAAACATGAAAAGAAGCGCCTTTGTTTTTCCAACCTATTGAAAGCTGTTGAAATGAAACAGGACTCTTCCAGACTAACTGGTTCTTTAGGACCAGTGTAAATATACTACTGTCAAATTAAAGTCTCCACTCTAGCTGCCATTAGTTACACGGTTAATGACTAGCTTTTCTTTTGTACCTAGTTATTTTGGTACTCGAGTTGTCTTTGACAAAGCAATGTTAGTTTTTTAACTAATGTCTGCATCTTTTGAGATTTTCTTTGCTTTTACTCAATTTGTTTTTTATATTTCCATCCGAGATTTCAGTGTAAAAACTTTGATCCGCAGATCGAAATGGAAAAAGGCAAATAACAGTTTCTCGTTAACAGTAAAAATATATGGAAGCAGTTTAATCGAATCGATCATTTGAAATTTATCAGTAAGCTAATATAATCACTATACTTTACTATGCAAATAAAATATCTAAAGTTGTCTTGGGAATTCAAAGAAATTTTACTCGCTTTTCATATTTCGCTACAAATTCAAGAATGTAATGAGTTAGCATTCAAAGAGTCCAAGGTGACGTTGAGGAACGGGAACAGTGACGGTCATTAGTAGAAATGTTGGAGAAAAAATGTTGTTTGCAGTGCGACCTGTTTATTGTGATTATGAGTCAAGTTGGGTGAGAAAGTAAGGGGCGGAAATGGCGCGCAAGAGGGTAAGTGTCCAGAGGCAATATCGTCGCACCTTTATTGTGCTCTGCTCCTTGATGAGCAAGGTGCGCTGATGAGAAGCACCACTCTGTCACAAGGTCAGCGTTTAAAGGGAAAGTGAAAAATATAAAGGTTACAACGTGATGGCACATTAAACTTAGACGCCCCTATATAAAGTTACAACATAGAAAGATTGCTCACACAGAAATTGAATTTCCCGCCGTCATACCCTGTGCTTTAACTTACAGAATATTAATGGCACTTTCCCCACGAAAATTCACTTTAATACACCTCAACTTCAGTCCGCTAGTGCATTACTCTTGCGTTAACTCGACAAACGAATAGTATAGTCAGTAGGGTAGTTCCCAAGCCAAGTATCTCTGACATATGCACCAGTGTTTTAATTAGTACATTCTAGTCGAGAATGCATTTGGCTCATGTATCTTTACTCGTTTGCATGTTCATTGTGAAATTCCTCCCAGATTAGTTTTACACCTACTTCTATGCGGCAACATTAAAGCAAGTCAGTAATATCTATGTAGTGAATAAAACAGAAAGAGGTTAGTCGAGGTCAGCTGTGCCCGCAAAGTTTAATGTAGCTTTTGAAAACTAAAATGTTTACATTCCAAAATACAGTCACAGTGCTCTTGGCCCCTGGGATTTATTTGTTCTGTTCCTTGGGGCGAAAAAGTTTGCACTTGCCGAATGCATCTCTGGACGAAGTGAACAGACGACTATTGAAGGTCACAGGAAGTTGCTAAATTTCGGGAGCAGAAAATCGAAAACAAGTCAATAAATGGTAAAAAAAAATGGCTACAAATGGAATTTTTAGCTACAACGCCAATATAATTTTCAGTCAGTTTCATACTTTACCATTTAATTGTATATTCTGACGTCTGACGTTTAGTTACCTGAATTCCGGTGTTCCTTTTTAATAAGGGCGCGGAAGGCTCCGGGCGTGCCTTGGTAGACCAGCAGCACCTGGACACCAGGTCGCGGTACCATTACTAGAGTAGCTCGCCGCCATTCAACAGCCTCCGACAGGCCGTCATTCAAAGCGTCCGTCACAACGCGAAATCTGTTTATCTTCTGCAATCCAAGTTGAAAACATAATTCTTTTATCACCGCAAAAATGGAAAAATTTGTCTGAAAGATATTTGAAAGATATTGAAAGTATCTACATACTCCAAATGTTACATTTGCATGGACAGAAAAAGAAAAACAACAAGAAAAAGAAACATACAGAAAAAGAAAAACAACAAGAACTAACTGTCTGTCACTAAGTGCTTCTATGTATAAAATTTTGCCGTACTTACATCTTTTGTCGGCATAGAAAACGTTATCGGGAACAGATCAGAGGAATTGGACCAGAAGTAGAACGCTTTCCACATAGAGTCGATGGCTTCATAGGGGTCGAAACTCGCTCCGCGTTCAAAATCCTCGCAAGAGAAGAGTTGCTTAGAGGCTACCTCGCGAAATCGGCCTGCCAGCCCGAGCAAAACAATCCCGACTATCCAGATCCACGTAAACATTCTCCTGCTGCCATTCGGCTAGTAATTTTGCCGATGTTTACATACACGACCTTATATAGCGCAATGCAGTGCATAGATTCACTACTCGCACAGAAAGGCCGCGAAATGCAAGAAGGCATAAAACTACGTCTTTAATCCTAAACCAAGTCATACCTACCTATTTATATACACTTCCTTGTGAACGTAAGCCAAAGATGCTGAAATCATAACTGCCATCTAAATCTTGTATTATTGTTATTGTGAGAAATGTTGAGGCGTGCTTGGAACGTGGTCGGGTAAGATATTTTGTCCTATCTTTGCGTTCCTTATAAGAGAATGCCAGTATGAAAGGTTAGATATATTACGTAATGTATACGTTTTATAGATATACCAAATAGTAATATGAAAGGAAAAAAAATAGAATATTAATTTACAATTTAGAATGTTGTCGACTCTATGTTGACTTTAAAAATTAAATGCTTCAAGAATGTTCAACATCCGCAAACATTCGGTCCGAGCATGTGGAATCCACCGTGTTCACAAATATACAGTTAACAGACCAAAATGAGTTTAACTGTAATAAAATTACTGAAACAATAGAAAAAGTCCGACTCTGTAGTCCCATTTGCGAGATTTTATTACTCCTCTCTTTAGGAGGCTCTCACGGGACACTGTCGTATACGCCCACATTATATTATTGCGATGAAAGTACCACTTTACTATTTAGATCCTAATAAGAACTAGATAACTGTTAACACTTTTTGGAAATTTATGTTAAATCAGAATTACTATCTTTGTGTTCTAAAGAAATGAATAAAAATGTTTTCGTATGAATATTGTTTCTAGTAATTAAGTTGCAATGAAGACTTCAAAAGCAGATGCAATTTATTCCGTCTGGAACATTGATAGTGAAAAATATAAACGATTTATTTTGTCTAGACGATATTTAATCTAGCAAAGAAAGGATTTTATCTTGCTTTGGCGTTTATCACAGGCGCACTGGAATAGGTTCGTAGTAATTCACATTGGAGATTCCTCTTCGCCTGCAGCCGTAAAACACGGCATATTGGTACGAACTTGTTTCTAGTCAGTATCACCGTACTATTGCCGCCGGCATCGAAATTAAGTTTAAAGTTTTAATGTACGTAACTATTTTATTCAGCTCTACAATTTAATTCGGAATTGAAACTTCTCTTATTCTCAGATGGGATTACGTTGTATTTAGTTGTAGTTGATCTTTTTCTTACTAACCAAACATGGATACGAATATTAGTGACAAATTTATTGGACTATTTATTCGACTATTAAACCTCCTACGACGTGGTAAACTAGTCGAATCTTCATACGGAATATTCCGTACTAACTATATAGTTAGTTGGGTGATATCGATAAAAGTTTCCGTAATTACTTGGAGAACTCTACAAGAGGCACTAAGCGAGATCAAGGTGGGGTTAGATACGATGACAGTGTACGTGATTGGATTCCAACCCTATTATACCTGCTTCAGATTATACTGTGGTTTATGTTTACTGAGGTTTGTTTGTGTATATGAAATGTGCATTGTATTCTGCGACGCATACTAGGGTGGCGTAGCAAATAAAACTCTTTTTAATTACACTGCGATGGCAACGTACAGCTGTACAATATAAGTACGTACAAAATAAGACACACATCCACTGAAAAAACTTTTTTTATCAGCCAATATATGTCCCTACCGAGGGGCACGGGTTCCCTTCGAAACACGAACGGGATTTAGGCCATACATTATTGATTAAGACCATGAGTGTTGGTAAAACATATCCGCTGCCTCACAGCCACAGAGTAAGAGTTGTGCTCTGCAGTGGCACGTGCAGACATAACATTAGGTCGATTTTTCATTTTATATTATGTTTTATTGTTTAATTGTATCATTGTAAAAATAAACGATGCAGCAGGTTTGGCGGTATACCGTAATGTGTGGGCAGATAAGCAGGTGTGGATGTTACATATTGTATGTATAGATGTCGAGCCCCAGCTTCCAGGAAACCAACACGTCTGCAGTGTGCGCAGCGTACTGGGATTACATAACCTACAATCATCAACGTAAACAATATATTTTATTCAATATGCCCGCGATAGAAACCTCCAGTGCGGCCTCAAATCCCACATTTTCAAATGGATTGCTGCAGTGCTTTTTCAATATTCAACCCCGTTGTTTAAACTAAGAAATTGGATTGAAATGCCTATTTGTGTTCTGGAAGATGAAATATTTCAATTTCGGATAGAAAAAGCACTCGTAAATACGAAATGTCGTCGCAGAGCTTACGAGAAAAAATACGGATATTAATGAAAATAAGTTACTTACTTACTTTCGCGGACGGACCAGTAAAATTGCTTCGTTAAATTCTTTATTATTTTCCATTTCGACTATTTGGAAGGAGAATGTGGAATGTACGTTGCGAAAATGAAAAGGTAGGTATTTTAATTTGATTTCTTGAATGAATTAGGATTATTTTGGGAAAATTGGAAGCTAACTGTAATTATAAAAACGGGCAACGGATAAATACAAATAATTTTGAATAATAAACAAGATTCCTGTGCTCCTAGTTTATTATTCAGAAATATTGTGGTGGGTACGTATATGGGCTGATTAAAAAAAACTCAGCTTAGATATTGAATCAGAAAGGAGACAGCACATTTGAGATTTAACTCAATTATATCGCGAAATGATCGTATTTACTAGTTAGAGGCGAAACTGTAACTTCGGTACGAAATTCATATTGTATCAGAGGCTTCAGTTGGTTAACCTGGCGGGAGATAGGCGTAATTGACTTGCATGAGACGTCTATTGTGATTTCTATTCTATCTAATATCTAACTAACAGTACAGCGTAGTGAACTCGAAACTGGATTTTGCTATTTAGTACATTACTGGCTTTTCATTTGCAATGTCGAATTGTTAATTAAGTTTTTACTTTGTTTCGCCAATACAGTTGATTTTGACTCTACACAGACGTAAAGATAACAATTAGAAAAATACATTAAGTCGAACATAGAACCTCCTCCTTTTTTGAAGTCGGTTAAAATTAACTCTAAATACAAATATCGTATACTAATATTGTTAAGATTAGTATGAACTTAGACAAGCAATTTGAAAAAGGGGTATTGACCGTAAAAAAATATTATCAAAGTCACTATGTAAAGAAAAGGTCGTATCACTATTAAGATCACGCATAAGGCGCGACGTTCATTCATAATACGAAACACGAAAGGGTAATTGCAGTTTGGCATGGAAACAGTAACAATCTGATAATGGTAATACCATTAGGGAGAGATATTCATATGCGCGGCACGTTAATAGACGGCCACGATATGGGAGAAATTGGGTCAATTTCTTCTAGAATTTGTATCGTAGGTATACGAGTGTTGAGAAGTTGCCAAGTGATATTATGACTACAGTGGCGCTCCAACACTCGCAGCGGCGATTTTTCAGACATATGTCCAGTGAATGACCGATAGTGAACATACCGCACACTCCGCTGTATCTACAAAAATAATACTTTAAAAACATCAGTACAATCCATGGTCAAATATCATTTAATGTATTTCGAAAAGGGCTATTTCAGAAACTTTTCGCTTTCCAAATTACATACATACATTCCTACTCATTGCCATATTTTTAGAAACTATAGATTTCATCGTATTCAATATTTTTGGAAGAATCCAAGGAATCATTATTTGACTTAAACACGAACCTCTTGCTACCTACTATTCATGTAACATTAATTAATGATTAACAGCCTATTTCTAGATATTTAATGTTTTTTCGTATTTTTCAGCAAGTGTCGTAGTAATGTATAGTTCTCGATAGATTGGTACTTACTTGTAAAATTGGTTAGATATTTGTTAGTATAAGTAAGTAGAGCCATTGTTGCAGTTGAGGTTACTTTTTAACTTGTTTAAATGAGAATAAATGAGAAAATTCAAATTTTATCTGACTTTATTTTACAAGAATTAATTTGTAAATATTTTCTTAAAATTAAGGCCACCTCTTGCAAGTTACGTCGTCGTTACGATAAACAAAGTTCGGACAGACTTTGACAGACAGACTCGAAAAATAGCTTGCTACTGTCATGGCGGCACAAACAAATGCAAAACAATTTTACATCGTCACCTAACACTCCCAAGGTTTGAATACACGCGAATTTCAACAAATCATCTACGTGAAAAAAACCGAACCAAACCAAAATAACATAAACGAAATTAGGAGTAGGTATATTATTATGGTACCAAACTTTAAGCCTTCTTGCAATGGGCTTTCATTGTTCAGTTTAAGAATTGGTAGTGGAGGAACGTAGAAATTAATAATGTATAGACTCGGCAATGGCAACAGAACATCAATATAAGTCTTTCATAGTACTGGGTACATTTTGACGGTATGTATATCATAGTTTGTGTCAATAATAGAGCAGCTGTTATCAGGTAGGTAGTAAAAGTACGGAACCAGTTTTATTATACCAGTTTGTGTTACTAAGCTGATTTTTGATATTCATCTCTACCTGTTCATTGTAGTCTCAAAATACATGGTATTTAAGTGTTATATGTATTTCATTAGCTTTTGATGGGTAAGTAGAGTCAATATCATAAGTCTCAGTTAAATTAGTATATTCTTGTGTGTAAACAAAGTAGGTATATTGTATTGTACGTAAATTAATAGTATGTCTGTCACTTTACAGTTTCAGGTGGTTCAGCTGTCAAATCTTTTAGTTGTATCTCATTAGATACACCAAATTATTAACACAATCTGCATATGAGCCTTTTGTGTACTTTTGAGTGCACATACTTTGTACTGACAAAAAGCGGGTAAAACTTGACTTGTATTTAGACACTAGTATGTAGTACATACAATCGATTTCATAATAGGCACAGAGTGCTCAGACAGTTTATTAAGTAGCACCTTTTTGATAAGATTTTTATTGCAACACTTAAGATAAAACGTAGAGTCGAAATTACAATGTTAGTATCATAAAGCGCCAAAATAACTAGGAATTTTATAACAAATGCGTTTGTATTTAATTTGTAACAGAGGAGTCTTTTCGGGTATAATAGAATAGAATACATTTTTATTCAGTAACATACACCAAATATACAAATTGAACTTATGCGTTTATGTATGCCTTATATCTATTTAGGTGTAATGCACCAAAAAGGGTGTCCAGCTCAGCGTAATGCAAAGACGACTTAATATGCATCTCGGCGCTGATTTTCAGCTGGTCCCTGAACTAAAAAATAATATTAAGTACTTAACTAAACCTAAATTCGCGTTTCGAAGGGAGGCCCGTGCCCCTCGGTGGAGACGTATATGGGCTGGTAAAAAAAAACCTAAATTAAATTAACAAAGCTGATATTGTTAACTGTACCAGTTTGTGTGTGCGTGCGTGTGTGGTGTGTGGGAGAGAGAGTATGTAAGTGTTATGTATCCATTTAGAAGTGAGTGATTTTAAGTAAGATGTGTGTATTCTGTGCGTATGTCACGTATGTGTGTTAATTTGAGTAGGATATTTTTTGGTTTGCCTAGGTGCGAGATTTATTTAGTCTATAAGTATAGTTTTAATATTAACCATTATAATACGTAAGAAGTAAAAGAAGCTATTATAAAGAAAATACTTGATGTCCTATAATATATTTTGATGTACAGAAGTGAATAAATTAAAGAGCAAATTAATAGGTTCATATTTAGTGAATGAATGATACAAAATACAAATTGATATTGAAATTTATATGCTGAAAATGTGGTACAAAAATATCTTAGTAAGGTACAGACTAAATATCATCATTTATCTTGAGCGATAACATTTTTTTAAAAATAACATTGCATTTGGTTTATTAGTATACACACAGTACTTTTTTTCCGAGGAATTAAATAAGTAATGTAGAATTTACATGGTGTGATTAAAAGTGGAGGCATCAGAATTGATCATTTAACACAAAAAACAACTAAATCTGCGTATATTTGTTTGTTTATTGGGAGAGGTATACACCAACGACAAAATCATACCTACAAAGTGTAAAATCGTTCAGTTTAGGCAGATTTTTAGCACTCAGCGGTGAAGAAAAACATTGTGACAGAGAAAATTAAGTTTACGAAAAGTGCGCGGTCCACCAAACCGCATGGTGCCAGCGTCTTCGATTATGGCCTAAACTCTTTTACTGCATTGAAGAGAGGCCCGTGTTTCTTGGCAGGGACGTAGGCCGATGATGATAGTATGATTTAAAGATTTTTAAAGGGTATTATTAAACATGGGGCTGTACGCTCAGGTAGTGTGATGATTATGCATATTATGTACTAAAGCTTCTAACTTTAGATGAATAAATAAATAAGAGCAACGACCGAGTAAATCTATAAAATGGATTCGAGTTTATACCTATGGTCGTCGACTCTTATTTTAGTGAACGATCACAAGAAAGAACGCTCCGCGCTGATAACTCTATTTATATCTATCTCGTGGCGACTCGACCCAGGAGCCAATCACTAGCCACTATGAACGCACAGTGGTCAATATCCACTTATAAAAGAAAAAAACAACATTTTTAATGTCATTTCTGTATTTTAAATTACTGGTTCATCATTCCACTATTTCCGAAGTTGTGCCCTCAGTTTTGCTCCAGTCAACTACGCCGAAAGAATTTCCATTTACCAACGCATAGCCGATAGGCAAAAGGTAAGTCGGTCTAAAAGTAAGAAGGTATATTCTTTTAAATGAAGCAGCTATTTTACCTTTCACAATTCAATTTTCAGCACTCTCGTTCCTGTCATTGAATTTAATGTCTCCGAAGTGACCCTTAACGACACGATTGCTTCTTCGCATCTAATTAAGATTAAAATGATGATTACTGACTGATAATATCTACTTCGATAACTTTGTGACTCCTCTGAGATTAGATATTCATTTATGTAAATAATATACAATTGCCTACGCACCCATCGTTTGACGTTCAGTGTTCATCAAATCGCCGAAACTACAAGGTTTACTCTATTTGCTGCTTCTTGTTTTTACTGAATTTTTTAGAGTATTGTGTTTTTTTTAATGTTTAGAAATAAAATTGTGTTTTTGGCCGAGGGGACCAGTTTAGTAGTGCGTGGATACACAACGCGAGGCGCCACAAGTTGATAGCGTAAATACGCGTGTTCACGATATTCTTTAGTGCTAGTTTGCGCGTCGCCTTATGTTGCTGGCTCTTTGTTATACAGAGCTTATTTGTTTAACACGCTCGCTCGATAAAAATCGATATTACAATTCATCATTTCAATGTGAGTATTGAGAATTTCTTTATTGCGAAAATAAAAATTAATATGTATTTGGTAAAATCGATGCAATTTATCAAGGTTTTTAATTTGGAAAAGTTTTATTAGTTGAGAGATAAGACGAGAATCTGCTTGTGAACAGAAATTCTTTGGAACCAAAAATAACAGGTTCATTTTTATTTAGAATTATTCACATGTGTTTTGTAAGACATAGAAAAAAACACTTTCCGATAGGCCTTTACCTTTGATGAAAATCGTGTTGATTGTGTAATAAATGTCACTTTATTATTACGGAAATGTTTTAGCGGGTGTTTCGTGTTATTGTTACGGAAATTAAACGTTCGAGTCGAGTACCCATAGATAAGTAAGATCCCATTTTGTGGATATTTGGTTGATTCCTTCTAGTTGATTGAGTATTCACGTCGCCCGCCTGTTCCGTTCGCCTCAAAATGCGACAATAGAACACAGAAATAATAATAATAACGTCAATATGTGTTTCACGTGTGAGACGTGGCGCCGGCACCGGTTTAAATAGCAATCGAGGAATATACATTTGTTTAAGCTAGTTCATGTTAGGCAATTAAGTCACCTAACCGAACTACGGCTGTCGGAATATTGACGCGGAATCTATACAACTTAAACTTGTGCGATTGCCTTTTTGTATTGAAAGTTAAAAAAAAATTGAGAGTTTAATATAGGTTCCTTAGGGACAGTTGTTCAGTTTCGTGGGGATAACCACTCCCTAAAGTTGCGCTATAACTGATTTGAAGTCACCTCGCATACCAGTTACAAGTGCTGTACCTCAGATGGATTGAAAAGCATTCAGTGCCTATGCTTACATCCTGAATAATCAAGCGGGGACTTGAAAAAACGACAAAGGATTTTTATTTACTTTTAAATAAGTTAACAGAAAAGCACACAATTAACATAAAAAGACCATAGAACTAGATATAATTTTCCACGTTAAAAAGTATGAGTCTCCGAATTAAATCCCAATAGTTTGCACAAAGTTGACAACTATAGTATTCTTGTCGTGTAGGTATAGTCGAGTGTGTGGCGAACTTAGCTAACCCTGGTGTCAGAGTTTTCAAACCGCCAAATGGCCTCTGACTTGGTTTTAACGACTGTAGTCAATCGACAACAGCCGGGACCGGCGGCTTAACGTGCCCTCCGAAGCACGGAAACGCTCGTGATAAATTGCCACTTTTGGTCACCCATCAGGTTCACTGCCTCTGTGTACGTTGCTTAACCACACTGACCGGTTGAGATCAGCGGGCGCCACTGGGCTACGAGGTTCCAAAAACATTCAGGGGAGCTATCCTACATAATCCTGCAACTTTTGAAAATACATGGTTTTATTTCCTCAGTTTTCCTATTTTTTGCGAACTACAGTGCCTATTAGCACATAAAACTACATGCGAAAACGTCATTGAGTTATTTAGATGACGTTATGGTTTGTAAGTATTTTTGTTTTTGTTTATTTTTTTAAAAGCGCTGAATCATTTTCGATAACCTATATACGGGACCACTTCAGGAGTATACTCTTTCGAACAAAAGAAGAATTTTAAAAATCGGCCAACAGTTGGCGGAGATATCGCGTAACATACACAAAAATAAATAAAAAACATAGAGAACCTCTTCATTTTTGAAGTCGTTTGAAAATGGCGTAGTCTGCAAAGGCTAAACAACGACAAACCTGTCGTTCTAAACTAATGTGAATCAGCTCCTCCATGTCATCTATACTCATTTTAACGCCCTTCGAGCTCAGGTGGGTGTCGAGGCGCCTTAAAATATTGTTGTCACCAAAAACGATATTTCTTTAGCTGCAGAAATGTCTTCACCGCTTTTAAAAGGAGCAGCCCAAGTTTTTCGTGTAGTGATTTATGTTTAATTACAGTATCTTTCGCGTTTTTATGTGCCGCTTCCACTCCTGTGAAATTATTAAGGAGTTCGCGACAAGCTTCGACGAAAAGTCCGACGGCAAGTTTTAAATTATATTAAAAGTTTATTTGAACGAACGCACGCGCAAATGTCTTTGTTGTGTTTGTATAGAAATTACTGAATACATATGCTCGTAAATGTTCAAAACTCTTAAATGTTTAGTGTAGACAACTAGAATAGAATAAAATAGAATAATAGAATAATTTATTTCACAAATTGGGTTATAAAAAGAGTTACAACAGCGGGCCCTGCACTAAGCAAGCTTGTATCGCAGGCGCCCTGTAAGCGATTGCCTACCCGTGTACAGAGTTTTAGACAAAATTGATAAACATAGCACAATTTAAAAAGTAAACAAATCATATAAAATTAAATTAAAGTTGAACAAATTATATGAAATTAAATTAAAGTTAAACAAATTATATAAAATTAAATAAATTAAAAGAAAAGAATAAAAAACAGGAACAAAGATGAATGTGAGTATGTTGGCATGCATGTTTGTGTGTATATGTATGTATGTGTAACTAATGAATGACACCTGAAATGTTAACTTATAGGTACTTAACATTCCTAAATGGATAGCTAACAAATTAAAGCCTAATTCGTAAAACGAGTTCTCGTGCTTTTAAGTACTGTATACTAACTATTTGATTTATTTACCTATTCATAAACAACAGAATTATTGTATTTGTAGTAACAGCGTCATTTTTATTTAATTGAAGTAAAGTTTATTAAGGCTTCTCAACGAAATAGCAAAGTTTTATTTTAATTTTATTATATTTAGAAATCTTATAGCTTATAGTAAGACATTGAGTTAGACATTAGGGTAACAAAAAGCCAATGACATGATTCCACATTAGGTTGCTAGTCTATCAAGGAATATAAATTTATTGATCAGAAGCTAGCACGTAATGTACACCAAAGTAGTAACATGTCAATATTTTACATACTAGGTACACACGGCAGCAAATCAGGCTTGACCTTAACGACAGCGTCACCCTTATCTCGCTCGTAATAGCGTCGGCATTCGTAGTGCAAATGGGTAACCTGACTTGCGGCTGTCTGTACAGAATTTTTTAGGAAAACTGTTTTTTTCATACAAACATATTTGAATATTTCTCGGGAATGTGAAATCTTGGATAACATTACAAAATAACAAAATAGTGCATGAGAAAAAATCGACTTATAGTGTCACATTCGAAACCGGCGAACACCATTGCCAATACTTGATAAGGAACTGTAGATCACAATACAGTGACCCCCTCTCAGAGTCACGTTCACGATAGGTGACCTCCTATCCTACCTAGAGATTTATCACCTACATTGCTTAGCTATGCTGTGTAATAAATGATAACTTGTCGACTCTCTGGCGAGATTATAGGACAGAGCTAGGTAGGTACTTATTGGTTATCATGCGTTTGTTTATGTACTGTTGGGGTAAAAATAGTTTTTTTTTTTTAATGGAAATGTTTCTTCATGATAAAAACGACAAATTGATGATAAATCTCTTTGAATTTGAAATTGGATAATTAAAAGCTTCTAAAAAATACTACACGTACCGTAAGAGTGAGCTTCCTCATGCGTATAATCTATAAAAAGTTTGACTGCGGAACAGAAATAGGAACATTATTTCTAGCAGATATTTATAGTTCTAATATGTATTCTGTAATGATATGAAAACAAAAAGATGAAGTAGGTAAATAAAGTAGAGAGTTGCATTTCCGCTTGTTTTGTTATTTCGTATTGTAATTTCAAGTGAACACGGCAAATGTAATTGGTTAGCCAGATGTTTGAACATTCAAATCGGACGGCAGACAATGCCAAATCAGTTTAGATAAAACGCATGAGCGACTACGGAACTGCTGTTTTAAATAAATTTCAATCTTATCAATGCCAATAGCGGACTATAGTGTTAATTTCATTATAATTTTTTATTTTATTTATGGTTTTAGTAGATAGACGAATTCTACTCAAAAACGTCGCTAACTCATCTTCTATTGAATTAAAAATTAAGTTCCGTTTCAATCATTGCCTATTGTCCTTCATTATAAAATAAGACGAGTTTGAACTCAACTTACTTTGATTCTCATTTTTGCAGCAGAATTACTTTTGCCTAAGATAGAAAAAATCAGTGATGTACCTAAAATAAATGTAATATTGTTTATTAAGAGACTTTTTTCATGCAAAATATGATATAAGTCAGTTTTAGACATCGTTAATTGGTATTTTAATTTATTTAGTAGTTAAGTAGTTTCATTCAGCAGAATAGGCAAAGGACGGAGCCATAAATTTCTTGTGGTAATGAAAGTTAAAAAATGTGAATAAGTCGACATATCAACATTTTATAAAGAATGAACAGCCAAAAAGGTGATGTAACTAATTTATTAACTACATCAGACATAATTATTGATTACCGCCATTTACAATGTAGATGAAGAAAAGTAGGTAGAATGCCTTATCGTCCTTATCACTGCAGACGCATTTGTTTATTTATTCACATACGGAATCAAACGTTTCCATTTATTGTACACTGGGCGTCAAAAATAAGTAGTACACTTTTCAAATTGCAATTACTCCTAAACTATAGTAGTTACACTTATGAAATAAAAAGCAGTTTATAGTAAACTTAACGAAGTTTATTAAAGTTATATTTTATTTGGCATGAATAAAGTTTCAAACTTAAAATTAAGATAAATACTAAAAAGTATCAATTTTTAACGATATGTCAACCACTTAATTTTCACGTTTTGGAACTTTTTCACAATTTAATAACTTGTGTTGCCGCCTCGGGCTCTAATTACAGCTTGGATCCGGTTTGGCATGCTGAACACTAAGTTTCGGAGGCGGTGTTGGGGAATATTTTCCCATTCTTCTATCAGCGCATGTTTTAGAGCCCTGAGTGTGGCAGGAGGTGGACTGCGCCTTCTGACTAGCCTCCCAAGCTCATCCCAGGCGTGTTCAATCGGGTTGAGATCTGGGCTTCTCGATGGCCAAGCCATCAAGTTGATGCCAACCTCCTGAATGTACTCTTGTACGTGGTGAGCAGTGTGTGGCCGGGCGTTATCATGCATTAGGATGGCTCCATCACCCATATTTATTAAATATGGCCCTGCATACTCGTTGAGGATCTCCGAGGCATATCTTTCACCAGTCAAAGTCCCATTTTCTATTACCACAAGCTCTGTGCGACTCTCTGAAGAGATACCAGCCCATACGTGTACAGAGCCCCCGCCATATTGGACTCTTTCCGAGATACAAGCTTGAATGTATCGCTCACCGGGTCGTCTGTAGACTCTCCGCCGTCCATCTGAAGTGTATAAAGAGAATCGAGACTCATCTGTGAATAAAACTCTAGCCCATTCTTCTTCGCCCCATTGTACGTGTTGACGGGCGTAGCGTAGTCTTGCTACGCGATGCTCTGTCTCAAGTTTGGGGCCATTTGCTGGTCTTAGAGGCTTCAGGTTAGCTTCAGCAAGTCTTCTTCTCACTGTACTCTCACTGATGTAGTCTGTTCGGGTCCGAAGAAGCTGTTGCTGAACCTCAACTGCATTAAGGTGTCGATTTCTTAACACAGTGGAAACAATAAAGCGATCTTCTCGGGTACTTGTGCACCTGGGTCTGCCATTACCTCGTCTCCTTAGATGGTTTCCAGTCTCTTCGTACCTTTGCTTTACTCGCTGAACCGTTCTTAAAGTTACACCCACCCTCCTTGCAGTACGACGCATACTGATGCCCACTTCGAGAAAAGCTAAGATTCTTGCACATTCTTCTGGTGAAAGAGGCATGATTAGTCAAATTTACTCTCTGAAGATACCTATGCTTTTCAATTACAATTGCTTTATCAGCAGCGAATGTGTCAAACACAAAAATCCTTAGTAAGACAACACCTTTCAACAGTTTAAAAAAAGTGTTTTTATTTATTCGTTTTTTTTAAAGTCAAGCATTATAAGTTCTTATAATGCATGAAGTTTTTATTGAATAAGATTAAATTTTCTTTTTAACCTTTTTTGTTTCAAAGGTCTAAGTTTTATAGTTTGGGAGAAATCGCAATTTTAAAACTGTACTACTTATTTTTGACGCCCAGTGTATTAATATTTACGATATCATTCGAGATGAAAAATTTATACCAATTAAGAAGGAGCACTTAGTTGAAAAAAATATGTTTTTATGAGAGGCAAGCTATAATTAATAATCGGAAGGACTGTGAATGTAAATCTCCACCGCAGCCTTCCGATTCCGTTCCATTTCCCAGGCCAAACGGTGGTAAGGTTCAGTATCATCGATCGATCGCTTTTATGAAATGTTAAATGAAATGCTGAAAACGACAACTTAAAATCATGGCTTCGGGTCAGAAAATAATCCGTAATTTCCTTTCTAGTAATGTTAGGTATTAAATAATGACTTTAGGGATAGTATTAAGGTTCAGAATTATAGTGACTTGCTTTGTGAGTCGTGTTTATTACTACTTACCCCAAAAGTTGTATTTTTACCTAATTTTTTTTTACCTAAAAACACTTTTTAGAAAATGTATCAAATATATAACAAATATGTATCAAATCTTGTTATTATATGTACCATATATGTCACCGGAAAACAATAAGAATCGTAAGTTAATCAACTTTCGAGGTAGTTTATCAACTATCGGAAAATCATACACGGCAGTTGAAATGTGTTCCTTGGGAAAATTGTTCAGTTTCATGGACTGATTTACCACCCGAGAGGTTGAAAGTGATTCACCTAAAGCCCTGTATAGGCGACTAGCTCGCATACACGGATGAACCGCGTTACCCCGATATACTTAAAACATTGTTTTACAATAAAATAAAATAAAGCTAAGGCAAACACAGTCACATTATGTTTTTTTCATGGTTGTTATTTTCTAAGACGAAGGTATTTGTTTTCAACCAAAGGTTTTTGAAGGACTTGAGACATAATTATACTACTTTTTGATGTGAATTAAGTTGCAAGTTTTACAAAGCGGTTTATTCGTACAATATTTATCTAACATCTCTACCAAGGTTTTTGCTAAAAATATACATTGTTTTCATCATATAAATGCACTCTTTACTATATATTTCTTCTTATCTGAAACACTCCCGACATCTCTCTACGGAATATTTAGGTACCTAGATTAGGAAAAAAGACAACCCAACTTTTTTTTCAAACCGAGAATAAAACCCCAATTCGTTAGGAATTCAAAACTAAGAATAAACTCAATTAGCATAAGTATTTCAGAAAATTTCGATGGTTTAAATACCTAGTAAGACATTATCGAATGACATCTCCCAGGCTTCAATTTCCTGTTTTGGTTTCACCGCCACCAAATTCGGAATTTAGTTAGTCGTAAAAGGGTGACAGGTGTCATTTCGGGGTCGTAACACGGTCCCATGTGGACCTGAATGGCGTTTACGAGTATTTAAATATTGGATTATCGTTGATTTATGTTCGTGTTTCATTTCAGTTTGAGTTCGTGTTGGCATCATGACTCCCCCGAGTGAAGAGATTGTAGAGCCGCCGCAAATAGTGGTGCTAGACGGAGGCTTCTCCACACAACTGTCGTGCCATGTGGGGCACGTCATCGATGGGGACCCTCTTTGGAGTGCGCGTTTCATACACTCGAACCCTGAAGACGTTGTCAACACACATCTAGACTTCCTCAGAGGTAAGCTCTCTAAATCTATAAGTTAGTACGTCCAAGGATGTTCCCGATCGCCCTTTCCGTGTGGCTCAGGCCAGCAGACCCACGGACGGAACTTAAACAATGAATTTAGGTATTCTATGTATACCAATATATAATGCTTTTCTAGTGCCTATTGATGCCAAAAGAACCATATCTAGTGCCATCATAGTTTAAGAAAAACGTTGTTTGTGGGTCTACTGGATGGCTATCAGCCCAGCAGACCCACCTCTCGTACACGGAAACGGCTAAAGTTAGAGACATGGTTCTAGTTCTAAGGTTTAATGCTTCATTAATGCCATCGAAATCTAAAGTTTCAAAACTAGTGCTTCAAGCATTTCGGAGCTATAAAACGATCTTGGTGTGCCTGCTGGGCGGAGGTTCAACGCAGCAGACCCAACACGATAGCTCGTTAACTAAAGGGTAATTGGAATGAAATCTCAAATCAAGATTTAAAGTGTTATTAGTGCCTTAGCATAACATAAAAATATCCGTTAAATTTCACATCCAAACATAACAGTTGAACCTCTCAAAGTTCTCCACCATACATTTTAACAACCGAGGTACAGTCACGCTCAAAACTCAATTTATTAGGTTACATATGTCAACATATTTTTTTAATTCGTAATCGTGTATCCTAATAGTTATTAATTACCTATTAGATTTATAGATATACCAACTTAAATATTATGTAAAAAGGTAAAAGGCGACAACTAGGCAATAAATTTAAAAAAATTAATAGGCTAATAAGATTGTTAATGCATTTATGGCTAAGTGCGGCCTATGCGATAATAAAGGGTACATGACTTTCGACACTTAGACTATGGTTTAGGTAAATCGTTAGACGGTTTAATAGCGCGAACTTCCGGGTTCAAATCCCGATCGTGTCAAAAGTGTTTCACCTCTTTTATTTGTGTAACGTTAATAAGAAGACACTTTTTGAAAGAAAGATTTTTTCAAAAAGTGTATACATTTTAACACGGGTTCTTATCACGCATTATATGCATAGTTGAGTTTCCGATATTTCGGCACTATTTCAAACTAAAGTTCATTTCAAGGTATTACCACATACAAATAAAATACAAGCTTGTAAAAAAGACATTGAATCTATATGTATCAACGATCACGTAAAAACTATTGATTATGTGCGCGACTGTATTCATTTTGAAATGTATGCAGAATTTTCAGAGGCCATTTGTTATGTTTGAAAGTTAAATTAAACAGATATTTTTATGTTAAGTGCCTTAGCACTAATGACATCTCGATTTGAGATTTCATTGAGATTGGAGCTATCGTGTTGGGTCTGCTGCGTTGAACCCTCCGCAGGCACACCAAGATCGTTTTATAGCTCCGAAACGCTTGAAGCACTAGTTTTGAAACTTTAGATCTCGATGGCATTAATGAAGCATTAAACCTTAGAACTAGAACCATGTCTCTAACTTTAGCCGTTTCCGTGTACGAGAAGTTGGTCTGCTGGGCTGATATCCGTCCAGCAGTCCCACAGACAGCGACCCATATTTTTTAAACTATGATGGCACTAGATATGATTCTTTTGGCATCAATAGGCACTAGAAAGTCATTATATATTGGCATACGTAGAAAACTTAAATTCACTGTTTAAGTTCCGTGGGTCTGCTGGCCTGACCCACAACCCTTTCCCATAAAATTTACTACTGTACTAGTCTTCCCATAACATTTACTAGTATTCATCTCAACCGAATTTGTAAATGGAGAATTTATAACCCGACTGAACTAGGAAATTTATGTCGGTGCGTATATTTTTATACTTGTTCTGGGTGTCTATTTAATTTTGAGGAAATATAAGCTTTTACGGGACATTATTAATCATTTTTTTTAAATACACGTGCAGTTTTACTTAGAAAATACAATGAGTAAAAAGCGTTTACTATTTGCGCATTATTTAAGCGTGACGATAGAGCGAGTGGGCGGCCACGTGGTCGGCTACTTTTAGATTCCCTGTTAGTGCAACGCAACTCGTTTCTTGTTACTTAAAAAAAATATTGTACCCTCGTTAATAAGAATAAACAAACGTTATCGTCAAAATACATTTTTTTCCGTAAAACACAACAAAATCAAACAGATCTCCAAAACCGATTCGTGCCACTAAGCACAAGCTTTTTACGTAATCTCTTTAGGTAAAGTAAATTTAACCCTAAAATACGAAAGTAAACTATGTGTACTGTGTATTAGGTAGGTTATGTTTTTCTTTTTATGACGAATTTAGAAAGTAATAAAGCAAAACTAGAGCATGTTACTTCGTTTGTAGTTAGCATAAATTGGAATACTGTCAGTAGTGGTTGGTGCACGTTAATCGAAATCGTTTGAGGTTTCTCATTCCGCGAATTCAAGGTGAGGTCTGTTTACCTGGTGCGCGCTGAACTACCTGATTCAGCCTTTGAACTCGGAACTAATTGCGTTGTTTTCCCGTTTGTTTTCGAGATGAAGTTTCAATGAATTTCAGTTACATCCACGTGGCGTAACCAAAAACGAATGTCTGTAAACTCGGCACTGAAATACTTTGTGTATGTTTTAAGTCATGCAAGCATACTTTAGTATGCGTGTTTTGACGAATTACACGTTAGCTCGCTTTTACTCAGTCATTTCCTTACATCTGACAGCGAGAGTGCGACCTCGTCTCGTGTCATCGTCCCCTGAAAGCGCTTTTCTTCGCCACAAAACGGACCATTTCTTTTCATAAGGAAAAGCTGAAAAGTGTCGGCAAGCAAATAACTCCCTGGAGGGGAAAAGCCTACTGCCTTGCTTTGCAGCCTCTTAAGAAAGAAATGATACGAAAAAACACAAAATACTGTCTTGTACTTTGTAGAGTCGTAATAGCGAACAATGTTTAAAAGGAGATGATTACAAAATTAGATATTGAATGAATTAATATTGCTTTAATCTCTTAAGAGATAAGTCTTAACATAAGAAAAGGTTGTTTCTTAATGAATTGATTAAGTATCTAATTTTCTTTATGTGTAGTACTTATAGGGTATTTAAGAACCAGCTGTGTCAGCGTGATTATTATGATTGACGCTGCAGCGTGGTGCCAAGAGACGGCGTCGCTATTCCACGTCTACTAACTACTCGCATTTGCATAGTACAGGGCGGCTAGCTACGGCTCGGCACGGGGCGCAAGTACCCGTGTGCCGCGTAGAGCTGCTCCGCCGGGCTGCGGATACAAGACGCCATCGCCATTAATCACTTGTCTGTCTAATACGTTTCCATTCGTAGGCCGAGAGCCGACTCCTATTTATTACCTAAATAATTATTTTCTTCGACGCGAGCGTGCCGCCTTTAGAGAAACGGTTCCTTAATATTGAACTAGCCGAAGTAGGTGGTCTTGTGTTGCATTACCAAGTTTTAATAACATTAATTGTTTACGCCTGTTGGCCGCACCCTGCTCACAGTTAATATGGCAACGACGTAGAACTTAGACGATATTTATTGAGTTAGTTTGTTAATATAAACTCGCAGGGTATGTATAATTGTTGCAGACAGGAAAGGAACGAGGACATCGGTTGAGGATATTAATCTTGGGTTTCATTTGTTTTCATTACGTCTATTGAGATGATAAATGGCGTTGGGGGTGTTTAATTGATTTAATTTAAGGATTTGGTTATTGCAGCGGGAGCGGATGTGATCATCACGAACACGTACCAGGCGTCGCTAGACGGGTTTCAGGAGCACCTGGGCGTGACTCGGGAGCAGGCGTACCAGCTGATCGTGCGCGCTGTAGACCTTGCCAAACGCGCGCGTCAGCTCTATCTCGAGGAGTACCAGGATTGCATTGACAACGGTGAGATATTTCACTAGAGAATTAAACTTAATCTTTGCCGTGGCTACTATTCTTAAATTCGCAGTTTAATAATCGTGATTTATTATATAAAAAATGTCAAGAATGTTTGCATGTTAGTGTAAACAAAGCTCGGGTCCGCATACCGCAAGGGACGGGTGCAAGCACGCATTAATTACACTTTGCAGGGGTTTTAGAGGTCTTCGTAGATATAGGGTAAAGCGTAGTGTACGTGAGCGGGCGCCTGGGATAGGAAGTTTGTGGATAACATGTCGTTTGTTAATCTAGGGCAGGAGCCGCTTATCGTGGGCTCGGTGGGCCCCTACGGAGCGCATCTTCACGACGGATCCGAATACGACGGCAGCTACGCAGATACCACATCCATCGAGGTAAATAGCGTTACTTATTCAGTTGATCTTGTTTCAACGAACCTAATTAACATAATATTTTTTGGCGAAGTTAGAAATCGCCGAAGCACCCACTCCATCGAATCAATTTTTAATTACGTCAAAGGTAAAAGCTTACTGGCTGGAAGCTCTAAATTCAAAATGAGTATTTTTATAGAGCATTAACTTGTAAGATTTAGGGTTCCTTTACAAATCTTGTTATACTGGGGTGTAAAGAGCCATTTTGAGAGAACGATCAGATTATTATTTGCATATGAATATAATAGTCAGTCTTGTTTATGACAGTACGATGTCTTTAAACAGCGATAACTTCTTGGCAACATGCCATTACTTTTATCAGCAAAAACTACCCGCTACTAGCGGCCGTGGTAGTTTGTAAACAAGAAAATAACACATTTAACTACCTACAGGCTTCATTAATGAAAAGTGAATATTCGTGTAGCTACGGGTTTTAGTTTTTACTGAATACTTACTTACCATTTGAAAGAACAAATTTTGTCCTAATACTCTTTTTTGTTTAGATTTTTAAATTTGAACCCATCATAAACGGATTGTGTACCAGGCAGCGGGGTGCCATGAATGCATAGCCTAATAAAGGTTGAAAGCGGCAGCTAAATCGTAAAGAGAGCCGTAAAGTTGCCTGCAAATTAAAATTTACATCGGCAATATGAAAAACTCCCTCTCCATTGGCCGTTGTTTTTTCTCTCGGCGGCATTTGACTGGGGTGGACGGACAGTTAATTAACGAAACCTAGAACAAATGGGCATTAGAAGCAAACAAAGCTTACTAACGCTTGCCGTGTTTGGTTTTTTTTTACTTTTGGTGGATGATATAGTACACTAGAAAAAATGTTGTCTGATTTTCTGCTCTTTGTTATTGTAGTGCGCGGTATATTGTCCACGCTAACAATAAGATAATAACAAACAGATATAATATTATGTGTTCTGGTCTAGAAGAGACTGTATTTACACGCAGTTGTAGTAGAAATAACAACATTAAGGGTAACTTATCGACCTTATCGTATGTTTACCCAATATTCGATAATAAGGGCAAAAAAAGCTAAAGGACAATTAACCCTTCGCAATACCAAGAAATGATTAAAAATACAAAGCATTGAACAGTGTTAAATTAATGCGGACTGATACGAACCAATACTTAATAACGTCTTTAATGTAGAAAATATGAAGTAGGAATTTAGCCCCGCGATTTGCAATTCTAGAGGTAATCAGTTAGGCAAAATTAACTCGGTCGAATTCGGCATTGGTCACCACCGCGCCGCCGCCACGACCTTAGTCATTTAACAAAATTAGAAAACGAAATAGGTTACATTATCGATACTTATTCTATTTATTTTATTACTTGGCTTTCCGCCCAGGACTTTGTTTCCGTGGTAATTTTGGGAAAGAATTATACACATAAACTTTCCTCTTGAATCACTTCATCCATTGGTTTAAACCGTATGAAAGTCCGTTCAGTAGTTTTTGAGTTTATAGCGTCCGACAGACAGAAACGGCGGGAGACTTTCTTTTATAATGTAGTATGAAGCTTGACTGCATTTTTTAAAGGCAACCCAGTCTCATTTAAAATGTGTTAATGTCTTATTTACTTTATTAGGTACTTAAACTTAAGTATGTACATATTTTAAAAACATTGTGTTGTCTATATTTGCCCCCAGAAAAGGGCAATTATTTAATGAGTATACGATATGACGCCGTTAACATATAAAGACTAATTAGACTTAATAAAGACCTGTTATCTTACATTGAATTATTGAGTCTGGATGCAAATACCATAAGATCAAATTTGGATGGATGAAAGGACATTTTACCTAGCAATGGGGAAAAATAAAGGATGTTACACAAAGTACTAAGAAATAACTGCTTATTTAATAAAATTGAATTCTTTGCCTGCGTCTGTATTCCCGAGTTCATATAACCCGAATCTCTTTAAAGTTCGTGTGAATAGGTTTCTTCTGGGTGAGCTTGCTACATCCTCGACCGCGTCTTTGCCCTTGAGCTAGATTGTGGTCAAGAGAAAACCCATTATTAATAAAATACAAAATAAAAATATACGCAACACATAATTTTAGACTAAAACAGACTTAAAATTTCAAACTAAAACCATAACTAACTTGGCATTCCGAGTACTTTTAAAGTGTCAAAACATCTCAGTTGAAAACTTTAGGAAAATCTTGTAGAAAAGTATTTTATGTACTTACTTTATTTTTTTTCAAGTTCAACGTCTCTTGGAACTTATAACCTGGAGATGCTCACACAGCGCGGTTTTGTGGGTAGAAATATCAGAATGTAGAAAACATTTCTTAATATCTCCCACCCCTCCTAACATTTGTCATTTCTAAGTTCATGGATGGCAGGTGCAAGGGTGAAGCTAAATTCAAACCCTGGCTCTTTCGTGATCCTTCCATGATTGGTTTGGTTTTGAGCATGATTCTAGACTTGGTTTAGCATTGTGGTTAGGTTTCCTAAGTATTTATTAGGTAGATAATTACTTTTTGAATCAAAGTTCTAAATTTATATAAATAAAAATGAATGTTGCTAAGTGCAAAACTCGAGAACGGCTCAACCGATTTGGACGATTCTTTTTTGTTGTGTTCCTTATTGTCACGACCAGGTTTATATTCTATACCAGGTTCATATTCTATACTAGGATTCCGCTTGGAACTTCGTTCCCGTGGGAATTCGGGAAAATTATGTAGCCTATGTCCATCGGGGATAATGTAGCTTTCTAATGGTGAAAGAATTTTTCAAATCGGTCCAGTAGTTTCGGAGCCTATTCAATTCAAACAAACAATCAAATCTTTCCTCTTTATAAATAGTATAGAGTATAGATAGATATAGATATAGATAAATAAAAATGAATGTTGCTAAGCGCAAAACTCGAGAACGGCTCAACCGATTTGGATGATTCTTTTTTTGTTGTGTTCCTTATTGTCACGACCAGGTTTATATTAAAAAAAATGAAAATCCACCGGGACAATTCCCACAGGAACGAAGTCGCGGGCGGAGAGCTAGTCTGAAATAACTAGAAGCTTTTGTGTTGAGCACAGAATATAGTTGCAAATAGTCCTTAATACACCCACTGCGAGTTTGCTATGGCACACTGTCGAAAAGCTATGGAAAGCTACAATCAATTGGATGTATTGCACCTTAATTCTCCGGAAGTAGGAAAAGATCAGCATCTAACCCTAAATAATTAAATAACTATACGGCCGACTTTCTATTTCACCGCTTGTATCTTCTTACAAGTGGAGAAATTGAAAGCAAATGTGAGCAATGAGTAATGGGATTGAATGAAATGAGCGTTGCCCTGCCTTGCAACGGATGTCTAATCAATATTACTATACACAATTTAACGTATAGTTACCGTAGTGTACTAATATCATAATACATATTTCGGACAGACTTTGAACCAGCACGGGGACTTTGAACCAGCGTTTGCACTACGAAAATGGTCTCCGTTGCAAACGAGATAAGAGTGCTGTCGGTCAACATGTGTAGTTTGATGCGCTGTCTTGTGTACGTAACTTGACGCAACTACGTACTTACCTAAATGTTGTCCTAATTCCAGACTATGCGGGAGTGGCACAGACCAAGGATACAGGCACTAGTGGAAGCAGGAGTGGATATGTTGGCTCTGGAGACGATCCCTTGTCAGGAAGAGGCAGAGATGCTTTGCGACCTGCTCCGAGAGTTCCCATACATCAAAGCTTGGCTGGCATTCAGCTGTAAGGTAAGTGGGAATAGAAAGTAAATCTCTACCAAAACACCTACCTTTACGATAAAATGATTCCATTACAGTTTCGGAATTTGTCATGCCTGTCTTCCTTATTTACGGCGCGTCTCGCTACTCTTAGATGACAGTGATACTTCACTCTAGTTGCGCGAGGGCACCGCGCACAGGCTCGCTCACGTAATGGCGTTGTCATTTTGACACTTTTTTGACATTTGAACGTGGCGTATTTCACCGCGAGCAATTTGTGCTATAGGTGCTGTATATTCGATAGATTTTTTGATAGTTCAGGTTACGGGAAGACATACTTTTAATTAGTTCACTATCACCTAAACAATACCCAAATATTTGTTGCGTGTCTGGGTGTCATTCTCTTTTGTACGATTTTATCAGTCGTAGTTATCTCATAGTACCTACTATAATACCTCTTCCGGGGGCAAGGAATAAAACATGTAGCTATTCTGCGAGGTGTATAATTTACAAATAACAACAGGCACTTCTCTTACACTTTTTCTTTATTAGAATCGTAGAAACAGTTAATTATCACTTTACAACGCTTGGGAAAGTGCTATTTGCACCCCTATGATCGCATACATGAAATTACTTCGCGAGCTCTCTACAATGAATGGCGGAAGACCAGATCTTGCTTCGAATGCTGACACCGAATACCATTTCAAACCTTTTAAAATGATATTCGAATAATCTTCTTCGAAATGACCGATTGAGAAAGGAGTTGCGTTATGCCAGATCCTCCATGAAGGTCTGCATACCACAGTACCTACCTATAGTCTTCTCTAGTGTAAGATCAAGCAAGATAACAATTAAAAATATGTGTGGAGGGAATAATTCTATGGGATGACTTTAAATTAGTTAGCGAAACTTTAGGGGGTATTCTTACCCTTGAATCAGAACAAGTTTCCACAAGGAACCCATATAAAATTCTCAAAAAAAACGTAGACTTCTCATGTCTCAACACTTCTCATACTTCTAAGGCATCAGCTCATCGCTAAAGTTGTATGAAGAGGCAAACTTTTTTTTTTCATATTTCCAGCTAAGTTCCTCGGGGAACGTTATTCAGTTTAGTAGACTGATTCTCATCCTTAATTTTATTTAGGTAAAGTCACATTTTGTGTACTAACAATCTTATGCTACTACAAATGGTAATGTCATTAGGATTTCAGAACAATGCGAAAATTTATAAAACATACGTTATTCTTATTTACATTTGGACAAAATTGTTAATTTTACAGAATGATTTGCCATTTCATAGCCGAAATAGATCGTCTGTCGGCTCCCTTTTAACTCGGGCTAATGGATGACATTGAATGTCTGACCCCCTGTACAATAATAAGTTTCTCTAGGTCAATCAGTACAAAACGAAAATATATTTGTACTGGTTTAAATGTAAAAAAAAATTGGGTTTAAAAGTAGGGCTTTCATATTTCCAAAAGGAACTTAATCTATTCAGTAACTCTTAATTTCTAAAGTAGGTTAAGAATAGGTTGTAATAAAATGAATAGAAAGCCATGTAGGTATTAATAAACTTATGAAAACAAACCAATGTGATGAAAAATTAAGTAGCTGGAAGAGTCTGTAATATTCATAGGTATGAAATTGAATTTGACGTTTCCATACAATATTTTTGGAAAACACATTTTTTTATACTAACGTTTTTGGATTTTCTCAGATATGTACTTATGCGAAATCAACTAAGGTAAGGTTAATTGTAACTAAGGTATCTACAGCAAAAATAAACACTGAAACGGGCAATACACAAGCTATGTTTGAGCTTCGTTTTCAGGAAATAAATCTAAAGTAAAAATGTATTCATTTCACTAAAACTCTCCGTTATATGACCAATCTATACTAATATTATAAAGAGGAAAGATTTTATTTCTTGTTTGTTTGTATTGAATAGGCTCTGAAACTACTGGACCGATTTGAAAAATTTTTTCACCATTAGAAAGCTACATTATCCCCGATGGATATAGACTACATATTTTTTCCGAATCCCCACGGGATCGAAGTACCGGGCGGAATGCTATTGTTTAAAAAAAAAAAAACAATTTTGTTAAGAGCTGATTAATCAAATAAATTATGAACAAAATAAAGTTTGATAAAATATCGCCAATTTCATAGGTAAGGACCTAATATCTCAAAATGAGAAAAAAAATCCAAGCATTATATGCTCTATTTTATAATTTACCTACTTACACGTGTAAAAAATTTCATACAGCTACGTTTCTATGTATATTCTATTATCTAATACTGGGAGAATACCTCACCTTACCTCCATATTTCATTTCATAATACCTTTACATGCGTCCACCATGCCTCTAATATTACCGAGAATGTCACCTTCCTATCCGATGCGACGTCGCCTCTAATTAACAACCCGCTCGAACGCGGCCGACATACCTTTATTTTAATGAAAGCAGACATTTCTTCAAACAATGCACTTTCATTCCAAGCTAGAAAATGCACTTTATGCAAGATGAGAAATTTGTATGAAGTCTAGTTCTACCTATGCTACATTAATTTAATAAGCGTATTACAAACTAACCTCGCTGTTTAATTCAATTTTACAGACTGTTACCTCGTCTTATTAGGTATATATGTATTATAACTACTTACCTGAATATTGCAGTGCTTGTTTACACCGAGGTCTCGTATCTTGTCATAAATATGCGGCTGACTGGCACTCGGTTTTACTTTTCAGTCACGACAAACATTCCGAAGTTTTGCAAGTCAAACAAAATTCATTGGCTCGTGAATGAGTCGGAACGTATTGGCTGCTATGTTATCTAACTTTCCTGGAAACCTTGTTTACCCAGTGTGAATATTTTTGGATACCTATGTATGTAAACAAAACTTCAGTTTGTTTATTTTCTATTATACTGTCGGTCGGGGACGCTTACATATTCAAGTAAATAGAAAATTCTGTTCCAGCTTTGGAAGTAAATTTTACATAATTCAAAATACTGCCGAATTTTCCTAAAGTACTGCTTGTTTAAATAGTTCGTGCTCTACCAAGAAATAAGCCCAACAATTCCATTGAATGCGAGTTTTAGGAAGTCGTAAAACTAAACTTTTCCTTATGAGCGGTGAAGCCAATGGTTTTCCTGTGTTAAGGTGCGCACGTGTAGGGTAAATTGTAGTTTGTACGTTTTTACACACCTGCAATATTGTTACACTTTCAGGACGATCAGAGCATTGCGCACGGCGAGAGTTTTCAGAAAGTGGCGAAGAAATGTTGGGAAGCAAATCCAGAACAGTTGGTGGCTGTGGGGGTTAACTGCTGCGCTCCCTCTTACGTCGCCAATCTAATGAAAGGCTTCAATGACGACCGGCCGCACGACCCCATTCCACTTATCGTCTACCCCAATTCAGGAGAAAAATACAACCCTCAAATAGGGTAAGATATCGCACTTAGATACGGGATACTAACTACAATAGCCTTAGCGGAAATAAACGATTTCACCATCGACTATGCCATATTACATAGCTGATGGTTTACTATCAGCAAGTATGGCTATTACTGAAAAGTTTAATCATCAGACAATTGGTTCATTTCGATTTTTTTTTTGCGTAACCCATTACTAATAGTCTTTTATAAAAAGAATGAACCTTCACAAAACAGCCTACAATTTACAGTCAATGGCAAGGAAAATCACCAAACATTTTGTAGAAAAAAGCAAAGTTACGCACGATATTCTTTTTTTGTCTAAAAAATACGTGTCGTGAATGTTTTATTTGCGAAAGTACGAAAGAAGGCCAATAAATCCAATTTTATCGTATCACAGCCTTTTGAAGTAGAGCACGGGCTCAGGGTTTCCTAGTGCAAATTCGATACTGGCAACGTGAAATCTAATCTTAGCTATGAATTTTTCCGAGGTTCCTTAACATCGATGGTTCCATATTAACAGATATTTTGTTGGCGCAGAGAGAATGTTGTATTTACTCCTTATACTTTTACAGTTGGATAGACCGTGACAAGTGCGAAGCAGTGGAAGTGTATATCCAGGAGTGGTTGGACTTGGGCGTGAGGTATGTGGGCGGGTGTTGCCGGACTTACGCAGCAGACGTCTCGCGTATTAGGAATCAAGTACGCTGCTGGCGTGATCGCCAACGCTTCAACTCCAAGTATCAAGAAGTACAAGCAAATTCACACCCTACCACCACACAATAATGACTGATTACCTACTTTAAACAAAAAAAGGAAGATTCGTTCTCCTGAATAAAACAACTCAACAATCCCTTATCACAACAGGGATCAATGTCCCGGCAGGCGGTGTTGTCAGTCGTATACATCTTCGTTTATGATGTCATAATTTCGTGCATAGAAACTAGTTTTGCGTGTAGGGAGTACTGTATTTTCCTCCCTTTGTTTTCATCTAACTAAGATGTTTCCCGGCTCGCGCTCATATTATAATCACTCTAGTTGGATTACACGAGCCAACGACCTCTGTTGTCATGTCTGCTGAAACCAACCAGACTGATTAGATATGAATTTCAACTAGTTATCTAACAATTACGTAACCGCAAAATGTGCCATATAGATGTATTGAATTAGCGCCGACCAAGTTAGTTGTGATGACAAAATCGGACGAATTTAAACTAATTGAACGGTTTTACTCATGTTACTAAAAATCGGCATTGGGCCGACAGTTTTGATCCTATTATGTGTAACCTATTATGAAACATTAATATTACTGTCAATTGTCATAAAACTTGGGACGGCGTTCTATAAAATATTTTTTGATGTTGTACCTATATTGAAATATTGATGTAACAGACTCTGTGTCAGGATATATTATTTAAACATTTAGTTAAAGTACGTAGACTAGGTATATGAAATATCCGTAGGTATATTTTTATGATTGTCTTTTTATCTTACGAGGAGTGGTTTGTATAGAAAACATTAGCGTTTTTTTTTAAAAAAGATACACAATATAATTGAGAGAAATAAAAGAAAGAATGATATCTAAAGGGATTTATTATTTAAGGTATCAATATCACATTATTTTTATACTTCTGCATAAAAGATCTTATCAAGGGACTTTATTGCCAATACTTATTCTTTATGTTTGTGCAGATATTCATGTCATGAAGTGAGGTTATGTTTAAGGATGTATCATAAAATTATAACTTATAATAAGTGAATAAATGTCTATGTGATGATAAGCTGTAAGCATTTATAAACATATACCTAACTCTGCTCCTAAGCTCTCCTCTGATACTGTTATCCGTCTCTACAAGATAATTTGTTATCGCTTGTCATAATAAATCCAAACAGATAGACTTTGAATAAAATGTTAATTGATTGTTAATGACTTGTCAAACTTCAAGCTCAAGGGATTACTCCCGTTTTTAAAAAAAATTAAATGTTACAATGATAAAAGTGAAGTTTTAATGGCTGAATCGTTTCAACCTCTGAATATCATCAAGTTTATTATTTTAATAACTTGGCAGAAGATAGCAAGAAAACTTGTGCTCGTGATTTAGTTATTCCGTACGGTTGCAGAATTGTGCGGTCCGTTCGTGCCGGCGGCAAATTGGAAATGAAATTAAAATGCTAACGTTTGTTGTTGCCCGCGACGACAGGCGACGATCGCTCCAAATTTCCAGCTGCCATGAACAAAATAAAATAACAACAGAACCGCCATTTTAGTAACCGCCGGGAATGGACCAGTAATTGGATCGACTTCTTTTATCTGGGACGCACGGTACCTACCTAAATGTATCGAAGTAGAGTAAAATTGATATTCTTAATTTTCTTTGATCATAATTTCCTTTAAGGAGGCACCCCACTTACAGTAGCTTTCAGTAGTCGTTTCATTTGCTTTTTATAATAAAGTGTTATACTTAGTGACCGAGAAAATAAGAAGAGAACGATTTTTCCGAGAAATGAGATCTAGCTAGATGAATTTCCGCCTCCGTAAACCTCCACTTGGTAAATTTCTTCGAAATCATTAGAGCCATCTCAAGTACGCGACTACCTTTAACTGCGGTGACTTTTAAGGCGACTACAGCACCTAAATTACGACTTTATGATGCGTAGATAAGTATGACGCACTGCATTAAATCGAAGAAAAAAATACTACGGTAATATTCAGGACATAAACTAGATAAGTAGTTTGCTGAAAACATGATTCAGCACTTTTGGTTCGATAGAAAAAGCTCACAAAGTCACCTCTAAATACCAATATTGTGTATCTTTTAAGCTGTAAAAACGATAGTAAAACGCACACAGGAACTTGAATTTGCTATCAAAATGTTCGTGATTGAACACTCTCGATAAGTAAGTAGTTAACGCATTTTTCGATTTAAGCTGTTACCTTTCCATAAATCTCATTTTTCTAACTTTCGAACATGTTTTTACGCACGCACGCTTTCATAGTCCGTAAACTTCGTGTATCGACACTGTTCGCACTGCCGGCCCAAGCCTGTTGGGAGACGGAGATGGCACTATTCCTATGTGTGCTGCCTTTATCGGGTGCTGTAGTCGCCTTAAATGAAGGCCAACTTTGATCATGCTTCCGGTCGCTAGGAACTTGCATTGATAGTGTAAATGTAAGGACGGCCGCACATCAGGTTGCTACACGCGTGCACTCTGTGCTGTTGTGATAAGAGCAGTTTTGCAGTGAAAATAGAGTAACCTGATGCGCTGGCCTCTGTACGTTTAATCGGTGTACTGCAACTATAAGTACCTACAGCATGTGATTACAACATAACATATATGTAGCATTGTACAGGGTCAACAGCACATCATGCTATCCAAAACTGTAAAATTTCTTCAATCGATTTTCAATTTTATTTCCAAGCAAGAAAATTCGACAGTTTGTGGTAACCTGATTTGCTGTTGACTGTACATGGCGATACTTGCCAGATCAAAAGTGACATTTGATTGATTTATCTGAATACTTAAGTAATAAAAAAATAAAATGAAAGTAACCTGAGTCTACGGTAGAAATAAAATTCTAGTAGGTACTTTAAGTGTTAACGCGAAAGGTAGTGAGTATGGATGGATGTTTGTTTGTTATTCTTTAACGCAAAAAATTGTTTAATTTTAGATAATACCTAACTATACATTCAAAATTTTCAAAACCCCACGGACACCATGTTCTACATCAGCTTTCGCAATATACATATATATTTATAATAGCGTTCCGCCCGGGAATTCGGGAAAATCATGTAGCCTATGTCCATCGGGGATAATGTAGCTTTCCAATGGTGAAAGAACTTTTCAAATCGGTCCAGTAGTTTCGAAGCCTATTCAATGCAAACAAACAAACAATCAAACCATTCCTCTTTATTATATCCAAAGATTGTTTTATTCACCACTACATTTTAATTAATAAAACAAAATCATCAGCAACTCTAGCACGATAACGACAAACTCGCGCTCGGCTCACGCTGAAACTTCACTTTGATTGCGCGAGGGTCCCGCATAAAGGCTTGCTCGCCCTATGGCGTTGTCAATGTTGACATTTTGACATACGACCGCGGTGTTGTCGCGGCGCTACCACTATCGTACTCGGCCTGCTGTATTAATTATGTGATAAACAAACACTAACAAAACAATGGACGGAGTGGAAGGAAGGAATGGGAAGGAATTATGTATACAATACAGGGTAATAAAAAACCTCCTAGCTATATTCAAAATCCTGAACCAGTATCACTTACACTTTTTTATATATATATTTTTTTCGGTGGATTTTTTTTTCCTAAATGTAGACACCACTCGGGTGGACCCCCCGAGCGCTACCCGCACCCCTTGCGTGCCTGGTGTAGGAGTAATATCTATACTACGTTTAGGCAATATCTACGTTTAGGCAAAAATGAACTATTCCCATTGAAAAAAAAAACATATTTTTATTTTTTCTTTGAGTGATACTGGTTCAGGATTTTGAATATAGCTAGGAGGTTTTTTTATCACCCTGTATGTGAGATCACCAGAAAATTATAAAAACCGTAATGTTACAATTTCAATTATAATCACCCGCTACATTAAAAGCCCATGCAGTAAAATTAAAATTCCACGAAACTTTAAGGACCGCGTTAACGGATTTGACAATGTTACGGTGACATACGTATAGATAGAATAATTAATAAATATTTGGTTAAATTGGTTGAAACATGAGAAAAGTCCGCGTCGAAACGGGGCAGATTGCTAGTTCTAGCTGCATATTGAATTTTGATGGCGTCTCCGCACTGTCAGCTAGATGTTGTAATGTAGAATAATGAATTTTCAGTGTTAAAGCTACGTTAAGACACGACCTTGTTTATTAGACGAAGTCGTTAAAAGTGTGGGGTGTTTGGGAATCTGAAGTATTCATTTATGGAATTGTGTAGTTATCGTGGTCAAAACCGTTGTTCCCAATTAAGTACATGTTTCAGTTTTGTTATGTTTAGAAAGTCGTTCAGTATTTGAGATAATAAGTAATAAAAAAATGTAATAAGTGGAGTATCAAATTATGGAAAATCATATTTACATTTTTATACCTAGTTAATCGGAGTAAAGTTATACAATCTTTCTAATCATTCTGTATGTGAATGTAAAAGATTAATCGTATATTAAAACTATTTAATAGTTATGATATTATAAAAAAAAATATCACCCCCGACTTTCATTCATCGCCTAAAACTCTTAAACGGCTGAACCAACTTTGATCAAATGCTAAGAACCATATCGATTTCGTTGGCTTTTAAACAAAAAAAATCGCTTCGAAATAGATCCGTTCATTTTGGAACACGATGCCACAGACTGACACACAGACCCACACGTTAAACTTACAACACCCCTCTTTTTTGTGAGGGTTAAAAGGGTACAACGGGTAATGTTGAACTTTCTAGTACTGTCGCAAAAAGCGACATAGGACGATGTTAGCGATATGAATGATGGATTGGCAACCGACACTAATATTTTTTATTGATTCTTTAACAAAGCCTAATAAATTCACAACTAAGCGATATTTATGAGCGTCTTTTTGACTAAGGCATTTTTCATATTTTTTATTGTAGTTTAGAAAACGTAAAAAAATATATTTTTTTTTGGTTTGGGCAATAGACAGTCCCTTAGCGTGCCTACAGTCTTATACATCTAAAATTAAAAACTAAATCGCATCAAAATCGGTCCATTCGTCTAGGAGCAACGATGCCACAGAGATACATCGTCGTGAAACTTATAACACCCATATTTTTTGTTTTCGTTAGGAGTTAAAAATATTGTAGTAGAGTAACTACTCTACTCTCTATAAGGTGTGAGGTAAGTGTGTTGTTATTTTGTTAAAATGTATGCAGAAAATTTGAAGTGTTTGCCGTCAAGTGAACACTAGTGATGTAATAAAAGAGGAATGGATAAAGTGGCCGGTTAAAGAGGTGTTTCCTCTCGACCACGAGTTTGCGGCCCTTTGCTTTACACCTAGAGTGAGTGGGTAGACCGATCCGGGCCGCTGAGCACCCACTGAACCGTACCCCGTCACGACCCGCCATACTTTACAATAGTTTCACTAGTATATTGCTCTCCTGCTGCCATCCCCTGCTACTACGAATTAATCTACACGCGACTGCAGTTTAATTTGTACGTACAAAGTTACTCTCAACAAGTTAGCGTGTCAGCGAATACGTCCGGCGGGGAACTGGTGCTATTAAATAACAAACTTGAACTTCATAAGTAGATTTGTATTTAAGTAAACATTATTCAGTCACTAAAGAATACTTGGCAAATAAAATGAAGGCACTTATCTTATGTTAACATTTACTCTCCTTGGCGTCTTTAAATATATTTTTCGATTGTAAAGCGGCAATGGCAAGTATGCGGTCTTGTTTCTCTTCGTTGAGTTGGAGTTGCAAGTTCTTAACGTCTAGTTTGAGAGTTTTTATTTCGTTCTGCAATCGCATGACAATAGTCCAGAGGCTCGGCGACCCGTGGTTAGAAGTGGAGTGTATCGGGAGCGACGGCGACCTCACTAAAGCTTCTAACGACACAGGGGTTTCGTCGTCGCATTCTGAAAGAAAATTTGTCACAAAATAAAATAAGAAACTTGTATTCTCGCCGATTCGAATCCCATTGATACCCACCTCGGTTAGAAAAGCGGTGGATTTCTGTTACGTTTTGCTAGTGGGTACGAGTTTTTGTGAATCGTTGATAGTGTGCCTTGCTATGGCAGTGTGGATTTAGTCAGATGAAAATAGGTAGTGTGTAGTGTGTGGAGCTAGACAACATACCACTGAAAGAATATTCTACATGTACTCCATCCTTGGTGATGTACAGTATAAGCGTATTAGGGTTAGATATAGACAAAGGATACTAGTAGTTACAGATCCAGAAATTTATTTTGAAAACTTATAACACTATTACAATATGATTCAATAAAAAAATAAATGTTTATGTAGATAATCACACGATTACAATGATTAAAATAATTATTAAAGAAATAGAAGTATACAACCAACTGATAGACAATAAAATGAATAGTATTGTTCCATGTCTGACTTATGCCTCATCTTTTAAATTTTAGCCATACAAGTTATTAATCATAAATAAATATGTAGCTGAAGTTTCTACGAGAATGGAATAATAGTGTTAATAAATTCTAATATAGATATACAGAAGATCTAACAGCGTTAAAGTTGTTTAATAACTAACGACTAGATGAGGAACAAGCTGCACAACTTCAACAACTTATAAATTATATTATTCTCGAACATAATTCATAGCTTTTTTAATACGATTCATAGCATATTCTGTGAAACTATTAGTAAAGTATTCACAGAGGGTAATCGGTTAGGCATTATAAGGAGAGTCTTACAAAGGCTGTTACAGATTTATGTTATACATAATAATGTGGCGTGTGGGTAGAGCATCCCTATTCTCGTCAAGCACTCCCGACCGGAGTCGACGTTATCATGTCTCTACTTACAAAGGATGCTAGTCAAACTGCTAATGAATTATTTATTACACAAAGAAACCACAATGGAAAGGATACAGGATAGCCGTGAAGTAAATATGTATTTTAAAAATTCATGTTCTCATTTTGCTAATATTTCGTTCAGAATGAAAACGTTAAGAGTATCAGCGAGATGAAAATGACAAAATACATTACGTAGGTAGGTTTTGCTTACGTAATATGTATGTTTGTATTTATTTTTTATTGTACATGAGCATAAATTACACAAGACAGAATGTAAGAAAACCTGCAAAGGCGGTTTTATGCTAAAAAAAGTATTTGAATGTTCACGCTAATATGTAATGCAAAACCATAAGAAGTAAATGAAGTCGGTTAATAAAGAAAAATGGTTAAATTAAAGATAATTTTTTTTCACAAAAGACTTTGAACCTTTAGTGAGTTAAGCAAACAGTGCTTCTATTTTCTTGTCTCTCGGCAATCGTCGATTTTCCGAATGCACACGAAATGTATATGAATTATTAGATTTATCGCCTACAATAATTTGAATTCGGATCTACGTAATTTATTGTTGTTTCGTTTTAATTGTCATGTCTAAGTATTACTTAATTAGATTTATTGTCGACAATAATTTAAATTCAGCATTACTTTATTGTTGTTATGTTACAATTTCGGAAACACGAAGTTTAACTAGAGACAATTAGAAAATAGGAGTACTGTGAAATTATCGTGTTGCTGATCTAGCAGGATTACGACTAGACTTGAAGAGAAAAGCTAAACTTCTGCGCAATTAATCAATGCCAAAACTCAGTAACCGACCGGCAAAACTACTTTTTTAGTCCGGTCCCTTCCGTAGGGAGTAGCGGTAGGTTTTGTCATATTTATTATGCTCATTTACTTGTCAAGATACCTGTATGCTGTGCTTATGATATTTTTATCAAGAAATAAGTAATTGTGTTACAATTGGACTTATATAAAACTAGCTTTCCGCCCGCGGCTCCGCCCGCGTGGACTACAGGTTATATCGTGCCCATCCGCTCTAAATCTATGTCTGTATCAAATTTTATCAAAATCGGTTCAGTAGTTTAGGTGTGAAAGACGGACAGACAGACAGAAAGACAGAGTTACTTTCGCATTTATAATATTAGTAAGGATTTGAACGACTTTCTATTACGAAACTCTAAAGTATTTAATTTAACGAAGTAATTAGTAAATAAAAAAAATATACCTAACAGGAGGCACTGTTCGCGAAATGTTAAAACGCGAAACTAATGTGTAACGTAGATGAATCTAAATTGTGTTTTCGCTTTTAGTGCAAGCAAGGTACTTATTTCACCAGAATATGTATTTTATAATGAAACGTCGAGTTTAAATTACAACTAATACAAAATTTTCAATCATGGCATATTACTAAGTAAATCACCACACAATTATATTCAAGTTTAATCGTAAAAAAAATGTTTCATTTTAAAATTTGTATAATATTTTACAGTAATATGAAATTGGAATACTGCAGACAATTTGTCCGTTTACACCGACACATAGAGAATCCGGTTAAAGTTGGGACGATATTGTAGTTGGCACTGGTTTAACGCGGCGTCCATATATGTAAATTTTGCAGTGCACTGCGCTATCCTGTTCAATATTAAATGAATGGCACGCGGTGTGCCGTTCCTACTGTGATTACTGCAAGCCTAATAACTCGCCACACTTGTCTCTATTAGCCGCATTGTGTCCGTCCATAGTTTTGGCAAGCAAGTTTGAAGCGCTCTTGGATAAGACACATTTATTTGCAAGTTTGTCTTTTGTTAGCACAGCTTTATCGAGGCCAAATGTATGAACGAAAATCATATTCGGCATTTTATAGGATTCAAGCATTTTCTTAACATTCCATGAATTACGCTTATAGTTTAATACCAACATTTTTTTATACAAATTCTAATTTTATCCTGTAGAAAATTATGCTTATGCTTACACCAATAAAGCCTCAATAAAAAGCACAATTCAATATTTAACCTAAAACTGGCTACTAAAGCTTGACATGCACCGCATTTATAGAGTTAAATATCGGGCCTAAGTGAGTATAATACTTTATTTAAAAAATAATCACATGTTAATTTTATACATAATTATGATATATTAGTTAATCTATGATAATTATTATGGTGATAATTTGGCGTAGATATTGGTAAACCTTTATTTCTACTTATTGAATTTTTGGACTTGAATCTTTCCTATAAACTTATTAACTTTCTTCTTAAGAACCAAAATGAAGAATACATTCTCTTTAAACTTTTTTCTACATACTATGGATTTTTATCAAAAATTCACAACAAAAAGCATAATAAAGAAACAACATGATAATATATATTATTTAAAATCAGACAATACCTTACTACGTTCCTTAAAGCAAAATGGATTGTTATAGTCCGTATAAACAATTTCAATAAAGCGAAAGCAAGTTCAATTTAGAGGGCTGACTCAAGTCCTCAGTTCTGCTCTAAATTCGAATAATCCTATTTTTGTATTTAAGTATACAGGTACATTAGATTTGGATTCAGTATACGTTGTGGCACATATTTGTTACACCTGCCTTGCTCCCTTAACTGGCACGATGCACCTGACAGTATCGGAGCTGAGTCCCATCCAATCAGATTACATCGTGGAAAACTTCTACATGAGTAAACAGTAAAACTGTACAGTAAACTACGATTTTTGATAGCACAATATATTATGTATATCTTTGATACTAGTATTAACAATTTACAAGCACCATTTCAACAAAATAAGGATGTGATGAAAGTCGTCATTACAAAGTTAATGAGACCACTTTAGGAGCGTAGGACGTACGGTCACCGTGACACTTGCATCGTTAATATATTAATGGCGTTACCACCGGCACTGCTCCTAAAATAGACTCTCAGATGACACCAACTCAAAATATCTAACAAAATGACGATACCTTCATATGAATACAATCATATCACACATAATGTCACCTTCACCTAATCTCTACTTAAATATACTTTAAATTCAATATCTTAACAATTCTTATAATATATCTATAAATAATAAAATATATTACATTTTGAAAGCAAAACCATGCACGTTCATGCTACGCAAATTATGCAGTATGAATAGTATTAGTAAGCATCATATAAAATTAAACTTTAGTATAAATAATACTGCACACATGCAATCTTGTATATAAAACAAATCTATGTTAACATAGATAATATAATATTTAGTTGAGTGGGTCGTAAATCCAGCGGAAAAGCGGAGAAAACGTTTAAATTACAATATAGCAATCTATCTATTCATTCATTTTTTAAACCCGCTGAAAACCGCACCCCACGCATGACAAATACGTGTCCTGCAGTAATGGCACCCGGTTATTATCTGAACTAATTTTGGTGTACCAGTCACAACCTTAACTTTCAACCTTAAAAGCTGTTACTTTTAGATAAAAATTACGAAATTTTCTACTTATTCATTACATTAGTAAATGGTATAAAACTTTGGTTAAAATGTTGAGGATGAATGTTTGTAACACCAGTCAATGATCACGCACACCCGGCCAGGAAAGATGAGATGAGTTAGGTGTTACTTTAAAATGAGGTCGTCGATATGACGAAAAATTGAGCACCAAACGAAAAGGTAACTACTTGTGTCAGTCGAAGTGGGACTTGGTGATTTGTTTGACGAAGTTGCCGCAGCACCAGGTGGTGGAGCGAGCGGAGCGGCGCGCGGGGGGGGACGCGGGGAGGGGGTGCCGACGTGCCGCCCCTGCGCCCCCCGCGCCCCCCGCCAGGCTCGGCTGCGACCCACTGCGCCGCTCCCACCAGCTACCCTTCGGCCTGCGCTCCTCCGAACACTCCCATAAGTTAGGATTCGACCGATTCAACAACTTGCGATCAGACAACAGCCGCCTCGTCTCTTGCCCTCGATACAGATACGTGTCCGCCGCCGACGAGCTTTTGTTACGCTTCACCTTGGAGCTGTTGCCGCAGCCGGTGTGGTCGGGAGTCTCACTCCGCTGCGCCGGCAGTTTAGTATAGTTATAGTGGGGGAGGTTAGTAGCGGGTGCGCGATATTGTACTTTACCGAGAGGAAAGTGACCGAAGTCCACTGCAGGTGCGATATAAAGGCGGCCGCATGTAACAAAACAGAAATATTCACAACCGTTTCATGATAGAAGGTTAATTTATAACGAGGTTAATTTACATACTCCAGCGTGAGTGTGCGTAACGTTATGTGTTCTGAATATAGACGAACGGTCATTGAAATCCTTTAGCGGTGTTGTCAAGAAGTATTTTATTAGTAACCCTGACATAAGTAGTGAAATTTAGGAAATCGAGACACTCAATAGATATATTAATTATGTTAGGTTAGCGTTCTCAGCGTTCGTAGCTGCAAAACGCATCTCCTCGTTAAAATTGTCTTGACTATTGTGTATCTTGTTACCAACACATATCAATGGTTAGTAACCACGACGAAATGTTTACATACGATGTCGGTGATGGGGTAGATGACTATTTTTTATTTTATTGTTTAAATTGAAGCTTCTTTACCTTAGGTATAAATATCCTGGTGTAAATAGTTTTTTAATATCTTTAAAAATAAGAAAGATATGAACGTTTAAATCTCTCAATGAGATAGAGAGGGAAATACTAAACCATGACGTGGCAGTTTAGTACCGCCATATCAATTCAATACAAAATTTAGTTTTGTAAGAAACATACAAAAATGTTTGATAGGCTATAAGTTTTTTTTATTTTTCAACCGTTTTCAAATTTGATTTCGAACTCTGTTATCAATAGTTAATATACCTATTATCTTAATACATATGAAATATTCAATATCAGTCATCTACCCAATTCGGTATGCAACGCATGTTAAATAAACAAAAAAATTAAACCGTATTCGAGCGAAATTAAGCAACCAAAATATCATACTTTTATACTATATATGTTTTATTTAAATAAGATATAGTGTAATATGACAAAATAAACATTGAATTCTATAAATACTTATGGTACCTACAAAGTATTTATTGCTTTTAAAATAAATTTCAAATACTATTTACTACGACTAGCTACTTTGTACTGGTACACAGTATTAATATAAAATTACAGTAATTGTTTTAGTGAGCACTAGCTATAATGTAGAATATCAGACCTTTGAACAAATAGAATACTGATATTTCACCTACTGTTTTTTATCTACGTCAGATCTAACAAGTGGAAAAATAATATCAGTGAATAAATAGATAAATAAATAATGATATAGATAACAAAGCATGCCCTAGCCATGCATTAAAAAGTGTGCGAAGTTACAAGTGACGTAAAATATGAGAGCGTATAGATGCGAGTATTAAATTGACAGTGACTATATCGCTTATTAAATGAGGTATACTCCTCATGACACCAATACAACATCTAACATATAGATTAGGCATTTGAAGCGCTACTTTTTAAATGACTAGCGTTATATTTGGTTTCATGAATGTGTATACAGATCTTTCACTCTAAGAACCAACTGATAATACGGTTTCTTGACTTCGCATGTCTCCTCCTTGTCGACTCGAATATCTCCAGTGGTATATTGGGTACTGCATAATAAATATAGCTATGTTAGTAGATACTTCGCCTATTGTTATTAAATTAATTAAATAAGTTTAAAATGAGTCAGAATAAGTTATTAATATGCGTGTATGATACATTACGATTTGACTTTAGCAATATCACAAATAGTTGACGATATCTCAATAAAGCTGAAAGTGAGTCGTCATCAAATAATAACTGTCGCTAATGACTGAATAGCTAAAATATCTTATTTTCTGTAGATGGCTGTGATTAACTACACACCGCTCGTTGTAATTAGCATAACGACGCCAATTTGACAAACAGCCGTTGTTATTTCATTGTCGCGGCGAGGTATTAGGCACCCACGGGACAAATAAATGGCCCCTTACATTATGTTACGTCTGTCCTAAAATAGATTAAGTGGCATGAGAGTGAAGGTGACGGTACGACAGTACTCACCGGAACTGACAGCGTTGCGGCACCGCGCGGAAGTACAGTACGCCTCGATAACTTTGAGAATAAGGGCGTCTTCTTCGTACGAGTTGGATTTCCGCTGGTGCGGCGCGTAAGGGTGCGTGGGCCCGATGTTCTCGTCCGACCCCACTGTGAATGATTGCGGCCGCAGCGGCGGGGCCGGCCGCAAACACGTTATACTCCACCCTAAAACACCACCCCACTCATTACACTGTCGCTCTTCGCAATCAAAACACATACATTCAACTTGTTCTTAAACAAAATAAGTTCCTCTTTCGCTTAGGCCTAAAGTCAATACACATTTCTACCTTAATAATTAACGCGCCGTCTTACCTTTATTGCTGTCGTTCGAGCCAGACGTATCGATGAAGTCAACAGACGAGAATTTCTTCCCGATGGGAGTTTTATTAGCTTTGGCAGGCGATTGATCGAGGGAGTCGCAGGAATTTAATAGCCACCGCGCTGACTGATTCTTTTGTTTGTTTTTTTGCGTATGCTGCGTATGTTGTGAGTAGCTTTGATGATTGTTGAATGAGTGGGATCTTTTGTGGCTGGTTAGGCCGGACGATAAATCAGAGTTATTGCTGTCGCTCATGGCCATCTGTATAGAAAGAGACATTAAGATTACAAAAAGGAATAGTAAAGCTTTGTTTTTAAAACTTATTTCTTCAAAGGCACAATGTTTTGAAATGGGTAAGTATTTTGGTGTGGTTTCCATGAATGTTTACAAAATAATCAAGAGCAGCACTCGTCACACTCTATTTAAAGCACGTCGGGGTTTATGCGCACATTTGTGACCCAGCTCCATCGCTCACCATATGAGCGTTTACATTTTAATCCTCATTATAGATTAAGCGCTTTTGTCGCTACGCACGGCTGCCGTAGATAAGTATCGACTTTATTTTTGAGATTGTTTTCGTCTCCGCATTTTACTTTAACGTTTTTATTCACCAATGAATTCGAACTCGATAGTTAAGGAATCAGGATATTGCGCCTTTTCCAATTGGTTTGTATGGACCCAGGTTCAAATGGGCTTGAATTAATATCAGCAGGTTTTTAATGACAGTAGGCACAGACCTGTTTTCCACAGGCTCGTGGGGTAAACAAGCCTTTTCATGCACATTGTCATAACTTGTTAGTAAATGTGATATCTACTTGCAGTGACTTCTCAGTTAGTAGATGATAAACACAGGCAAGGATGATCAAGTAAAGCACTGCAACACTGGGGAACTAATGAGAGTATTAAACTAGTGGTTACAAAACTTCAAGGCATTATTATCTTCAAACCAGTGATACACAAACAGTATCTCTTTACAAAAGAATAATCCTTGCCTGAGTCGGTGACCACGGTTATAGGTAACTTCGCTTTCATCCACCAGTGCGCGTACAAGTCTGAGCGGTATACCACGAAACCGGTTTGCGCTTCGGATAAGCCCTTCTGCAGTTTAGACAAATCTTCGCTACGAGCTCTCGACTTTCGCAACTGTGCGTCAGGTTTTTCCTCTCTCAGCTTGGCTTCTCTGTTAAACACGTCGCAGTTACGAGGGATGTTTTTACGAGATTGTCTTTCGGTATTTTTTTCTTCAGAATTTTCACGGTAAATGCGCATGTGGTAATGTAAACTCGGTTTTGTGCGCTCGGTGATGTTCAAGGTACTCCATTGGCACGGAATCGGTTGGCGAACATTCCTAGGAATCTCCAAGTGAGTGCTGGGTTTTCGATAAACGCGCGGTGGAGGCTCAGGTTTCAGTTTTATATCGGGAACGTATCTTTCTATATTCCGCCTTATAGATGTCCTTTTAATTTGTGGGGACAGCAATGGCGGAGTTGACGTAAAGGTTGAAGTAACATGAGTATTCAAAGAATCCATCACGTCCAGACTGTTTTCAGAAGTCACGCTAGTTACACATGATGTTCTCGCTGTGGAACCAAAAGGCGAAGTGCATCTACACTGATCTTCAAACGTTTCGGAAAGAGTTAGCTTGCGACGTTCGTCAAACATCTCTTGTGAAAGGTTTGTAATCGAACTCTTAGAATGATCTGAATTCTTGTCATGGCTATCGGAGTCAGTTCCAGTAGGTATATGTAGTTCTGGTGATGCCAAGTTGCAACTTCCTACCACTCCGGAATCGGAGGACCGGGGGCTTGGACACAAAGACCTGTTACAGCATTCGCATTTCTTGCTCATTTTATCATTTTCTGATTGCGAACTCATACGCTGCACACGAGTTTCGTCGTTTCTGTTAAAATTGTCCTCCACCAAAGATCTCGACATAGATCGCCTTATTCTTTTGTCCGAGTTGATAGAGTGTTTCCGAAAAGGTATATTTGTATTCAAATTGCTGACATTTATTACTTTCATGTCCTCATCTTCATCTTCATTTCTGAACATAGGAGGAGGATCGAGTATTATCGACTCAACTGAGTAGTAATCACTAAAACGTACTGGCGACGATGGAGGGTCTAATAATTGTAACAAGTCAGACGTTAATCCATCGCTTTCTTCGATTTCTTCACGAGAGTAACTATCTTCTGTAGATTTCCAAAGTTTTTGAACAGAATCATTTTTTGCGCTGTAATGAGGGAAACTGCGTCTGGTCGTAACGAAATCTGTTTCTTCATTACCAAACGTATTGCCGGTCAACTGTGTATTCTGATCCATGTTGACCAAATCCTCACAAGCTAGATAAGGTCTGGCTTCGAAACTCGAATTTTCGGTGCTTTCGGAATGTTGCTTAGGGGGATGAAGGCTGTTTTTACCTGCTGCAGGAGGTTCAGGAGACACCAATCCTTCACTTTTTAGGATATTATAGACATCAGTACTTGATGGTATTGATTGAAATAGATTTCTTGTGCAGTCTCCCTTGACTGACGACACGGGTCGAACGAAATGCGTGTCGGCGGTATTATCGTAATAGCGAACGTAGCCACTGCCCCAGCTGCTGCACGATGCAGACATCGTTCTGGGGCTAGTAGTGTCCACAGCGTCTTGACGACACATTTTAGAATAACTAGCGGTGTCAGCATCGGTGAAACTAGATGTAGGATACGATTCTGTAGTGTCGGATTCTCTTTCGCTGTCACTATCAGAATATTCCGTTTCAGTGCCAATAGTACCATCTTTTTCGATCTTTAGTCTAATGCGGTTTTTGTGTCGTCGCATCACCGGCAATCCCGTCAACTCTAGCGCTTTAACCCAGGTCCTTTCATGCAATAGCTTGCGTAGCATTTGTCTCGTGATGACTTTTTTCTTTACGAGCCTCGCGAAGTATTTGGTAAGAGAGTAATACGGCGACGCAGAAGGGTAGCTAGGCGGCGGCAGGGTGACGTGATACAGACTGCGACGACTAGAGTTGATGCTAGACAACGCCCCTTCGGAAGGAGAGCGCGTCAGCTATGTAACAACATTTAAAAAGTCACCTTAGTACTATTATCCTTTTATACGGGTGTAAAGAACAGCTTAGCAAAAACTGAAACTCTGAATATCCTGAATGACGTTTTTTTCTGTTTTACAGCATACAGTACATTTGCAGTGATGTGATGATAATGATGACATTTGCAATAACAACTATAATAATGGAGTCGAATAGAAAATCAGCAATGTAATTGTATATTTTCATAGCGATGCGCCCGACAGTCACGCGAGCATATCTGCCGTTGGATAACGAAAATTTTGTAACTAGTTTCCAAGAAAAAAATAATTAGAATTAATCATTAACGTATTTGCTAAGCTGACCAACACCTTAAATTCTACAATTATATGGCACATACTGTCTAAAAGTAAATACTTACATGTGGCAAAGACTGCGGCTGTGCCGGTTCGTGCATGGGGCTACTGGTATTAGAGTGCTTCTGTAGTAAGCTAACCCAGTTATCGGCTTCGGCTTTAGTTTGGCACACTGCGACTATCGTGTCTATCATTGGTCCACTAATTTCAAATGCATTCTTTCGTGTATCTGTATCGTCTAGTTTGCAAACTGTGATGCCGGTTAGTGGTAGACAGCCCTAAAAACAGAAACGTTGGTTACGAAATTGTATCAAATTAGATAGTTTGGGGTTCAAATATAGTTGAATTGAGGTTCTATCTAGCTTTAAGGCTTTCAAAATGCATAACTTTATTGTTTTTGTTTTGACAGTTTTATTAGATATTTGATTGATGGATGAAGATGAAATCCAGCTTTATATCTTGTTCACATCATAAGGAGAACCTCTCCGCAAAAGTGTGTTAGGTCCAAGAGTTTGGGATGTGTGTTGATGAGTCAATATGTGAGTCATGACATTCCTTTCAAAAAGATTAAATTCAGTCAAAAGACAGTTCAATTTAGTTTCACTAGGGTCGAAACTAAATTGTCCCTTTTGATAAGGACGATAGTCGATGATCATAAACTTAAGCTAATAAATAAATAAACCCTATGTCTTGGCGAGACGAGCTAGACCGATTCGAAAGAGATTAGCAAGTGGCGACCCCAGAGGGAGTCTTGGAGGAAAAGAAGAGAGTCCTTTGCCCAGCATTGGGACGGCATACACTAGATAAGAAATCTTACCTCATAAACAAAAGCGGAGACCCGTTTACTAACAGACAGCAAGAGTAACGCAGATTGGAAGAGCACGAGATATCGATCCTGATGCGAGGGGCCAACGGCCACACTGCCCATATGCAGTACATCACCCAAAGCAGACAGTTCGCCCCCCGGCCAGCCTCGTACTTCGCCTGTTACTACTTGAAGTTCCAACTCCTTCTGACGTCTCAAGGCTGCGCAGCCGCTCTGGAAATAAACGGCATTTAAAACGCGTGTCGACATTGTTTTAACCCACGATAAAAATAGGAGTGTTATAAGTTTGATGTGTGTATCTGGGTGTCTGTCTGTGGCATCGTAGCTTCTAAACGAATGGACTTTGATGCGGATTTTTTGTTTGAAAGCTAATGTGATCGAGATTGTTCATAAGGGTAATACAAAATGTTTCATTGTAGAGTTATGGAGAAACAAGTTATTCGTATCGTGTATAGTTATTTTAATCAAGCACTTGTCATACTTGCTGCTACAACTGCGTTGATACCAGTTTTGAGTATGACTTCCTTCACGGATAAAGAAGCCGATGTCAGTAATGAATAGTAACTAATGAACTATTCATTACTGACATCCGTGTGGTGTGGTGATCGGTTGAGAATAACATCACCCCATCTCTTTCCGTGGGTGTCGTAAGAGGCGACTAAGGAAACACAAATGAGACCTGCCTCCTAGTAATCCATCCCAGGCAACGACACTTAATTTTTTTCTGAATCTGAGGTGTCGTCCTATGGTCTCATGCGGTGTGGTAGACTCTGTGAAGGGCCGTCTGGTTCGCGACCACCCTCCTACCGAAGTCCGACGCCAAACAGCTTGCTGTGTTCCGTCGGTGCGTGGGAGTATCAGTGCCTTTATAGGCATTTTCTGGGTTAACTCGCTCCATTGTCGACCTCATCTTCAACCTTATGGTCAAGACTGAGGTCAAGAGTTAACCCATCTTATAATAAATAAAAAAAGCGCCGAAAAAAACTGTACCAATAAACTGTCGCAATTAAGATGATAGTAAGTTTAAAATAGTTTTAAACCGGAAATTGGAAAGTCTTTTGGCGTCATAACGCTATAGAAAAACTTTTTTATGTTTAAAGGCGTAAGCCAGCCAAATTAACGCATAACCTTGAACCTACTGCCGTAACCGTTGCACATTATATTTTATGGAACTAATTAACGCCCAAAATACATAAGTGCTTTCTACGAAACGAGAAATATGTTTTTATTCAATATTTGTACAGTCAATCAGGTAAAAAAATTTGCTAGAAAAGGTCGTAAGTATGTATGGATGTAATTTTAGGCATTCTTTCTTTATACATACTACTTTATCTAATCAGGCATATGTCCAGCAGAGAAGGTCTTGCTACTGATATACATATAAGCTCACGACCCGACCTTGTCCCACTGGGTTAGGTAGAGACCACAGATTGCTAATTGGATTTGATACCATCCAACCAGACCTCTTTTGCACATTTTTCATTCTTGTCATGCGTCCTAGTCGAATTCGGATACCTACGGAAGATGACGAATAATTAAACATACCGCGACATCCTTATAGACAACGGAAGCCCGGTGCGTGTCGCCTCTATCGGGGTGAGCCTCGTGGACGTGCCTGGCCAGTTCTTGCAACATAGCCGGGTACTTCCCCAGCCGTCGGAATGGCTTCGACAATCCAGCTGTTAACACAAGCACTCCGGGACATACCGCGCCTGCGTTCTCCATCCATGTGTTTAGCTCCTCCCTGAAAGAGTAATTTTTATGAGAACCAGTTTGGATGAATGGTAGTGGCGTCACTGACCTCCATAAATAATAGAGGTCAGTGAGTGGCATGTGTGGTAGTGCTTTTGGGGCAATTATTTGCGTAAAATACAAATCTTAGTTCTCAGGTTGGTTTTAGGCACTGATTATACATAAGCGACGTGGCGCGGCGGTCAAAGCAACTAAAATGAATCTTAATAGCTACGAAGCAAAGGTTGTTTTCGTCCGTCTTTAGGTGGCGGATGTCTCTTAGATGTTTTTTTATGTTGTATGTTTATCTTCTAACTAGCATCCCGCTCGGGACTTCGTTCCCGTGGGAATTCGGGAAAATTATGTAGCTTATGTTACTCAGGGATAATGTGGCATCCTAATGGTGAAAGAATTTTTGAAATCGGTCCAGTAGTTTCGGAGCCTATTCGTTACAAACATACAAAAATAGGTACAAATCTTTCCTCTTTATAATATTAGTGTAGATAACTGAATCTGTTGCATGGATAATGACATGGTTTATTTACCTATTTTAAAAATCATTTACGAAATCCGTATGGAACAAAGTTTACAATGAAAACGAACTTTAAAACGGTATTGTTAATTGTTAACTGATACTCACTTGTATTTATCCAGAATACAGACTGCTTTAGGATGGCCGGCGCAGTATGTTTGGTGGACAGCTTTGATCTTTGGAGCCCATTGTAGGAACAAACCGCCGACCCTTTGTTCTGGACCCGTTTTTGTGGCACATTCTTCTAACAAGGCGAGGAATTGTTCATGAGTCTGAAGAACTTCGTTTATGTTTCCTGTCAGCTGTTTAAATTCATCCTTTGTGAGCCTGAACAGAAAAAAAATCTTAAATGAATAAATACAATAGAATAATTATTCATTAAGTTTAAAAAAACTCTTAAAGGTAGGTACAGACAGCAGCAAGTCAGGTTACCAACTTGCACTATGAAAGCCAGCGCCCATCACAAGTGAAGTAAAGTTTCAGGTAAATTACTTTAAACATTTTTTAAAAAAAGGAGGGAAAGCGCAGAGAGCTAAAATAAAAAATATATACACCATGTTTCTGAGCATACTTTATTGTTGTTATTTAAATGATTGAATTTTTATTTTCATTTTCATGTAAAGCATATGTTTGGACGAAAATTAATTTTAAAAAGTGTATTATGTGCATGGAACAAAAAAAAACAAAAACCACCAACACAGGCCACCAGTTTAATAATTTGTCAACATACATGTCACTTTTCTCCAGTGGCTGCAGAAAATTGCTGACAAGGCCTTGCATCTCCGCCACATGAGCCTTCTCTGAGTCAATGATATCTTTGAGCACTACATTTCTGAAAGCTTGGATCTCTGAAGCAGCTCTTATTGGTGAAGTTGTTACTGAGCCTGATGGATCTGTTTACACAAAGGAAAGAAAGTTAAGTGCCAAAATTATTTTATATCAAATAAAGGGTATCCCAAAATAAGATAAAGGGAAGGCTGAAGCACCAAATGAACTGCCCCATGTGTTCCAAAATTTTTGGTAGTTTTCGAGTTACATAGTTTTTTCTTATTTTATCTTATTTTCAAAAACTACCATCGTAGAACACATATTGGGGGTCTTATGGGTGCCACTATATGCTAAAGTACAAAAAGTTATATGTGATATAACCTTCCGCTTATCACTTCTTTTTGTACACCCTGTAAAAATTGATGTATACCATTCAATTTTATTTGCTTTAACAGATCTGTAGCCCGGAGACATTTATATTACGAAAAAGGTTACCATTTGTCTTTGTGAAATTATTATAGATTTCTCCATTTTAAATTCTGTGCCAACCTCAGTGGGAGAGTTCTGGTTTCTGCGTTTAGGTTGCGGTCGGGACACATTCCAGGAAATAAATTCTACCACATGATGGGTATCAAGTCTTCTCCATTATGTGAACAGTGCAATAAAACTGACGACCTCTTACATATTTTGCTGGAGTGTGTCCGGAACTCAGACAAAGATTTATGGGAGCGGTTAATGCACATAACAGGCAGCTCAACTGTTGGCTGTCCAACCCACTGTCGGAGAGAGCAGTTGCACTGTACAGATTCCTCGACCGATCATTTCATTAAAGAATAGAACAATCTTATGAGGCTGGCATAGTCACTAAGGGTGACTGAAGACTCAACAAAAATTTGAAAAAAAACCTAAAAGCTAAAACCTAAAAGCCGTAACCATATGAAGTGACAATCTCCATATATGCTTGTTAGTTACCGTTTCAAATTTATACATCTGTTAATAGACCCTCTGAACAAACCATATACCTATTTTAAGACGATTTCTGTGGCCGGTTTATATTTTAAGACTCTTTTCTTATTCATGGACCAAATGAGTCTTAAAATCTAAACCGGCCCCAGAAATCATCTTAAAAAAGGTATATGGTTTGTTCAGATGGCCTATTAACAGATATATAAATTTGAAACGGTAACTCAAAAATGTAAAATAAAAATCACTACATATGGTTACGGCGGGTTACGGTCATTAAGGCCTCACATATAGTATATAAAATGGCGAAATATTTTAGTTTGTGCCAATATTAGTTTTTACTTTTTTCAAATTCTGATTTTATTTATTATTTCATAGAAGTCATTTCTCAGAAGCATCCTGAGCTCATTCCGCCTGCCTCTTTTTTCCACTGGATGTCCAGACACACTGTGGGGTACCACCCTTTTCTTGTAGAGATCTCTCGGATACATACAGAAAGCTATTCTTCATCTTCACTGCCTCGACTACATCTTTATCTTGAGCTAGATTGTGGTCAAGAGTGAACTCAAGTTTACAGGTTAAAAAAAATTATAATAGGTATAATTGGTCTTACCTTTGTATTCAGTAACATAATTACTGGGAAACCACCCAGTGGTTTCTCCAAGGGTTCCCTCCCACCATCCTCCTTCTTCTCTCTGGGTGACAGTGATAATGTCACCTTTCTTGAAACACAACTCATCATTATTCTTCCCTTTAAACGAGTAAATTGCCTTCACCAAGCAATTTTCCGTGGACATCTTATTTATGATTTAACATCATGTTTTGTTTACCTGAAAAGTGATGTTCTAAGTATTATGAATTTAAAAAATGGTTTTGTACTGGAAAGTCTCTTTCAAGGAGTATCGGACTCCCACAACCATTCATTAGGCAATGTCATAAATAGATACAATGTGCACATTATAAACATCTGCACTGAATGCCCAAATTTTAATGTAACGAAGTAATTTTATAGGACACATTTTTTTTCTACAAACGACATAATGACATCACTGCTGAGAATCTCTGCATTTGTAAGGAATTCACAGGAAATAACAGGAACTCGAGTGATCATTAGCACAAAACCCACTGTTGTATGCACAACCATTTCACAAAAAAGAGGGCACATACTCCTTGAAATTCGCTGTCATTCTTTTATAAACTTATAAATTGATTAATTAACTGAGCTTTCCTATATAAGAGGCACTTTTCTACGTACAAAAATGTAAAATTATATCCGACTTCACGGACTTCCAAAAATAAACATTTGCTAGAAATGTCATTGGCATGCGATGTTGCCAGATCATTGATACCAAATTGATCACAGACTAGGAAGAATGATACTGAAAAATCTAGTGGCAAAGTGTTTATTATACTTTATTGCACTCCAACAAAAATAAATAGGTACAGTTACATTTTATAAAAAGTTATGTCAGGGTACAAAAGGTGGCCCCATTGCTAAGCAATATCTTATCGGCAAACTTTGGGTTACTTAGTGTTTTTATTCTCTTTGAAATTAAACCCTGAATTCAGACTATCATTCTAAATGACTTTCCAGTGGAATTTTCCTCAGGACTTTTTTTTAGGTTTTTTTAAATATTTTGTGCTTAAAAATTAAATGATTGATTTGAATACACTCCATTTTGTAATAAAAAACAATAATAACAGCGTAAAACACGAAAACCAGCAATGTACATCGCATATTTAAACAAATCCGCTATGAAGAATACGAGACGTAGCAAATGAAAAGACACCTCCAAATTAAACCGAGCTCCAGCAACGGACGTTTTCGTTTAAGAAGTCATAAGTGGTAAACGTTTACATATTTATGAATTTTGATTTTTGAACAAAACTTGTGGAGTAAAAAGTAATAAAATCCTTTTCGCGATTTTGTTTGGTAACTTAGAACATAAACAAATGTTCTAAGTTACCAAATCTCGCCTAAAGGTAAATTACCTGATAACACTACATAGGCACGGGCATTGGAAAGGGTTGTAGAAATTCGAGTTAACGATAAAAGATCGATCATTTTTAAGCAATAAAAAAATTGTCTATTGTTTGATGCCAGTCTGACTGACAGTGACAGCCGCCATCACTGTCTGTCTGTCACACACAGGCAGTGTGACCATTTGTGGCAGATTTCTGCCATTTTGGCGGATTTCGCTCCTAAATTTTGTCTGTGGCAGATCATGCTGACGATTTACAAAAGTGGCAGATTCGGGCAGATTTTAAAGATTTCAAGAAAATTTACATTACCTAATTTGAATTTTCAATGAATTCATATTTTTTAAAGTAATTAAAAAAAAAATAGATTTTTGAAGTATATAATTAAGATAAAAATGATTTTATCGAACTGGCAACTTCTATTTTCTGGCCAAATTGTACGGGGATTTCCCGCTTATTGTTTTTAAACAAGTGTGTCATATAATTATGAACTGTAATTGAACAGGAATAGTGTTCGGTATGGGTAGAAAGCTAGTATGATGATAAATGCATATTTAGTGGCTCTAGTGACATGTACCTACACAAAAAAATTTGCTTATATATAGAGGCCAAGTCCACTCTGAAAACGCGAAAGCATTATTTATCATAATAGCTTTCCGGCCGCGTTTCCACCCGCGTGGACTACAAGTTATATCGTGCCCAACTGCGGGATAAAATGTAGCCTATGTCCTTTCCCAGGCTCTAATCTATCTCTGTACCAAATTTCATCAAAATCGGTTTAGTAGTTTGGGCATGAAAGACGGACGGACAGACAGACAGACAGAGTTACTTTCGTATCTATAATATTAAAGTAAGGATATACACTATATGTATATATTCCATTTAATATGGCTTCAGCGCTAAAGGTTATGGGTTTAATTCTCACCAAGAACAAACATGTGATGGACATAAAAGTTTGTTCTGAGTTTGTTGTGTCTGTGTGTATTTATGTATTGTGTATAGGTCTCAGATATGTGATACGTGAATGTTTTGAAGGGACATAGTTGACCCTGTGAATCGCTACCAACCACTGCTTTGAGACAGTTTTATCTTTCGGAAACTTATGTCCGCCTTTTTTTTCTGAGCAAAACGGGACTACGCAATACTGCGGCATTGCCAATACGTTAACTCTACGGTTAAATTGTATTAAATATGACTTAAATGTAAATTTTTGTTTTGGTGCCCGTAACAACAAACTTTGACAGCCGTACTTTAGGACCTCACTCTACAGTGGCGCCACCTAGTGAGACAAAAAACGATAGTCCTCATTACAACAAAAGAGGGGATTAAGGAGCACGGAGATTGTGTCTCTTTTAAACCAACTAAAAACATGATTAAAAAGATGTCGTCAAAATCTATGTATAACGAAAATGACGATTTGGAGGCAAATGCAGATACTTAAAGTACTAGTATACGTACCTATAATAATAATTAAGAAAATTAAAATAAATAAATTTAATTTTATTTCTGTGTTTTTTTAAGGCATAACTTTGGCAATGGCATTTTTCGCGCCAAGTGTGGCAGATTTTTCACCCTGTCTGTGGCAGATTCGCCATTTTTAAGATGGTCACACTGCACACAGGTCACAGTCACATAAAATTTTGTTTAGTCGGGGAAATGTCGATGTCATAAAGATTTTTCAATTTAAAGGGGATATTTTCCCTTTAAAAGAAAATGTCTTCTTTCATATTAGTATCTACATCTGCCATGGCAATATGATTGATTAGCTGAAGGCGGTAAACACGTAGTTGTCACACAATGTTCCTCTAAACATTTCAATCACAGTGATGGAAACTTTGGAAGAACGTTTGTGTAAATCGGTTGTGAAAGGTGACCGGGAAGCCGTGGCCCAGCTTTTATCAGAAGGCAAGATGTTTATTTCATTACTTTTTAGCCAAGTTCGCCACACACTTGACTATACCTACACGATAGGAAAAAGAATGCTTATCCAGATAACCTACGAATAATGGTGGGTACCCTTACGGGCCACTGTGCTCTGAACAAGCATTTATTCGTACTAAACGTCACCGACAGTCCCCTCTGTAGGGGCTGCTTGGAGGCTGATGAAACAGTCGCCCATGTAATCCTGGATTGCATGGGAGTGGCAGAACACCGGGCAAAAATCCTTGCAAACATTAGGTCGCTCCGCGAAGCCTGCGAAATCCCCAGGAGGATTCTGAGCTTCTGGACGGAGCTGAAGTGGCTGGAATAACCACTGACCCACACGCATAATGGGCCACTTAAGAGCCTACATGCGGAAAATGGGAGCCCATATCACTTATCACTTATCACTTATCCAGGGCCGTATTATCCGTAAGACAGAGTGGGCGATTGCCTAGGGGCTCCGCATCAGCTAGGGGGCATAGATTCATCAATGTACAGCCCAAACCCTTGGATCTAGAAAGCTGAATTTTTTTTTTCAAGGGTTACTTTAATAATGTAGACAAGAAATAAGGAAGGATTTTATGACATTCCTCTAGTAATTTTGAATGGTTATACTCATGTTGCTTAAAGCTGGTGACTGTGGTGAAGAAAAGTCAAGTTGTTTCAACATTTTGTTCATCAGACAATAATTAAGTTCTTAAAAAAATTGGCCTTTTTAAACTCATGCATAAGCATTTCAACATTTTCTGATTATAAGTATTCATAAGACTGTTCATAAAAAGTTTTAGCCTGCTATGTTTGCAGATTCTAGCCATTCTTACAGATTTCCTTAGTGCATCATTAAAGTAGGAGCATAATTATGAAAATGCCTATTGTAGAAAGTAAGGGTGTATTTCTGTGATGTCCTATTTTTTGTGCAATAAAGTATTTAATAATAATAATAAATGCCCTGACAAGTGAATTGCTGAGAGCCCCTATGCTTATCAATATTTGATGTGTAGAGCTACCTACCTACCAACCCACTAGTTTGTTCATTTAATTTTGCGATGAATTAATTTTAGCTCTAATCACTAACCACAAAACTTAGACTTGATTTTACCATTTTTTAAATAAAATTCACAGGTGCAAACCCAAACAAAATATCAAAATATGGCAAATCAGGCTTAGGAATTGCAGCATATGTGGGTAATCTATATTTTGTGAAGTTGTTTATTGACACAACGAAGTCTAGTAAAACACCTTCGAAAACAAGACAACTTTCTAATAAACGAAAAATCAGCCATGACGGTCAAAATAATGAATCCACGGGAAAGTGTAAAAGTCGTCATGATAGAACATTTAAAGAGGGGACTGGTGAAACAACTCATGATAATAGAGAAAAAAACCAAGGATACTTTGTATTTACACATAGTGAGGGTTCTAGTGGTGATGAGGGTAGGTTAACAGGATTGAAACAGCCTGTAAGCTCCCCATCTTTGCCTTCATCTCCTCAAGCAGACTTGGAGTGGGATGAAGAAATAGGAAATGTTGCACCTACAACTAAGGAAGATGAGAAATGGACTTCACTTTACCAGTTAGTATTTCAAAACTATCTACACCATCATATTTGTATTTTTAGAATGACTATATGTTTGCTGTACCTTGTACAAGGTTTTAGCTTAAGAACTTATTGTACCATTTGAAGGTAAATAAAGAAATATGAAATATTTATTTATCAATGCTTGACCAATAATAGCAATTGAACAAAATTGAACAAAAAAAATTTATTTCCACTACTGTTTATTCACAGCCAAGTTGGCTAAATAATTATAAGATAGATATTAATCAAGGCCAGTAGTCACGCAAAAATTGTTTCACTATCGTTTAGGTTTTTCTTCATGTTGCAGATGGTATGCAAGAATACTAGAAAATACTGGTGTAGCTTTAGAAACAGCATCATCAGTAACAAATGGAATTGATCAACAAGATGGCCATGGGAACACAGCTTTACATTGGGCTGCACAACAAGGCCATGTTGAAGTTGTCAAATTGTTGGTAAATGCAGGTAATGTTAAATATGTTATTTTTTTGTTGTTGATATATTTTAGCTAATAAAATAACTCAAGGTCTAAGATTAACAAACAGCGGTCAGATTATTAGATCAAAGTGTTAAAAAAATTATTTAAAAAGTCCCCATTTACAGGATTTTACATCATGAATAAAACATGACTATTTTATAGAGAGTGTTATGGTTTCAAGTGCATAAGTTACTTACGTTAATCTCTTATATTTCAGGTTGTAAATTAGATCTCCCTAGTAGGCATGGCTTTACACCACTTTTTGAGGCTGTAACAAGTAATTATCCTGAAATAGCTGAAATTTTAATAAAAGCTGGTAGTCAAGTAAACTACAAAAATTACGAAAAAATGACGGCTCTTCATTATGCGGCGTCGGCGTCGAGAGGATTTTTAGATGTGGTAATAACTGCAATATTTTCTTGAGAAGCTTTTATTTTACCCCCCTGAACTTTCATTTTTTGTGCAAAATTAAGTGATCCTACATTAAGTTTTACAAACAATTTTAATTCACTTTTTACTTAACTTGAAACTGTTCAAAGGTACCCACCATAATGTCCTTAGAGTTTCTTTTGAGACAACTAACGCCATCTATGCGTGACTTGGTGTAATAAACTTAGCATTTTATATGGTAATGTCAATATTATAAATAAATAATTTCTTTATTCAGGTAGCAAGACCCATCAGTACGAAAAAAAATTATGCTCATAGTAACTTCGATTTGATTTTCTGTCTATGTGGTCCTAAGATTTGGTACTTCTAATGTCTTTTTCTTACTGGAACAAACAATTTTTAATCTGAAGAAAGATGTTTATGATGACCTTTTCAGGTGCAAACACTGGTAAGATGTAATGCTAATATAGAGGCAAGGAACTCAAATGAACGAACACCTTTATATTTAGCAGCAGGAAGAGGAAATCTGGAGGTTGTTCAGTATCTGATTAGAGCTGGAGCCAGTGTAAATAGTGAAGAAATTCATGGTGAGAAAACTTTAAAACGTATCATCTGCACATATTGGGTGACTTAAAAAATTTTTTTACCAGCCCATATACGTCCCCACCGAAGGGCATGGGCCTCCCTTCGAAACACGAAGGGGATTTAGGCCATGGTCCACTCTGGCCCAATGTGGGTTGAAGGACCGCTCGTCTTTCGAAAATTTTCTTGGACAGGTGGGTTTTATCACAATGTTTTCCTTCACCGTTAAGCAAGTGATAATTAGAAATCCGTACATAAATCCGAAAAGACGAATTTAGTGGTACAGGCCCGCACCGGGATTTGAACCCACGACCTTCGGATTACAAGTCTGGCTCATTTACCAACTTATCACCGCAACTTTAAATGAGATAATTAAAGATATGTGATTCAGCCCACGAAACTTAACAACTTTTTCCAAAGAATATAGGTCGAAATATGAAAAACATATTTCGCCTCTTCATACAACTTGTGCGATCGATCACTGATTTGACTTTGTATGGGAAGTCACAATTTTTTTTAAAGAATTCCATATATAGACCCCGGGCCAGGCTATTTAAGGTGATAGTCCACCATGCTGCTGGCCAAATGCGGGTTGGTGGACCGCTGGTCTTTCGAAAACGAATTTTCTTAAATGTGCAGGTTTCAACTTTTATCACGATGTTTTCCTTTACCGCTGAGCAAGTGATGATTAGAAATCCGTACATAAATCTGAATTTAGTGGTACAGAACAGACTCTCACTAGGATTTGAATGCGCTATCAGCGCTTATTCATTAGATTACCTATTGCCTATAATTGTTTATTTATTTATTTACAGTTCTTTGCACACATGACAAATGTACATAAAATTACAAACAGAAATACGACACAAAAGGTTAGCTTAGGGGCCATCCATAAATTACGTCACACGAATTTCATGATTTTTTGACCCCCTCCCCTTCCTTGTCACAGCTGGTCACATTTGTAAGACTAAATATTTTACGTCACATATTTTGCATTTTTGGTAATTTTCTAATAAAAGACTTAATACGAGTTGTTATTTTTTTTGGGAACTCAAAACTCATTGTCTCAACCAAAGTAAAAACGTAAAAAGAGTGCTTGGGACTGAGGAGGTTAAGTTTGTCGTTAATAGTTTATGTTCATAACACATTTTGAAATGTGACGTCACGAAACTTATGACCCCTCCCATCCCCTTGTCACACAATGTCACACTGCTTCTTCTTCTACTGCATATGTTATGTTATATTAGATTAATCTATACTTTTTGCTATCACTATCACCCTTAACTAAAATCTATGTACTTACCTAGTAATTCGTGGTTATCGGTGCTGGTAACACAATTACGTGTTCTTAGTTTTAATGTTTGTTCATTCGTAAATATTGTGTTACTGTTTGATAACCCCAATAAAGTGAAAAAAAATGTCACACTTTTTCGACCCCCCCCCCCCCCCTCCCCTTAACGTGTGACGTAATATATGGATGGTCCCTTATCTAAAAAGAAATTTCTTACAGCAATTCCGAGCCACGGAAAGTTGATCTGAAAGGCAGATAGAGCGTGCAAAATACGTAATATACCTACATAAACTATACTATAATTAAACTTATACTACAAAAATAATAAATACATATATCAATTGTTATTTGTAGGTTACACGCCGCTTTGCGAGGCCGTGTGGCAAGGATACGTCGACGTTGTGAAAACGTTACTAGCATCTGGCGCCAGAATAATTCATACCCACAAACTCCTGCACTATTGTATTATACATGGAAATGTAAGTATTAAGCTCACTTTAAGCTTTAGAATAAAAGCCTTAATGTTCGCAAGTGCGGGTTGTCTTGTAGCCAAGTCAGATTACGACGTAAAATGACAATTGTGATTGGATCGTAATCGCATGACAAAAGTCCCGCTTTCCACACGAATTGTGCCATAATATTCAGTCTTGAAAATTACACGAGAAATCAGTTTATTTGAAAAGCAAGTAATTTTTTTTACTGTAGGTACCTTTAGTTTTGCTCCCTTTCGTACTAATGCCATCTCGAATGTATCTGTTAGGATTAGGCCCAATATGTTCTATTCGACTTTAGGGTTTTGTTATGAACTTTATCTTCTTCTTTTCCTTTTAATTAATAAAACACTGGCTCATCAACGCACCGCCCACCCTTGGAATTTGAAAATTGAAATTTGGCACAAAATTATGTTTTATAACGAAGAGTTTTACGAAATTACCACGGGAAGGAAGTCCCGGGCATCGTCTAGTTAGAAATAAAGTTCGCAACAAAACACTAATGTCACATTTTTTAAAAGGAAAGCAGCATTTTCGGCGTGAATGGGACTTGAACCTATGACCTTAGGATTAGACCAACTAATAACTAAGCCATCGTTCCTTCGTGTATTGAACGCGGTTTCGTATTTACTAGAACAATTCTTCTGGGGCCTTACACGTCAAATAATCTTACTTCTACGTTACTTGTAGAGCGTTGTGGCTTTTTCTCATATAGCTTTGTCTTTGTTTCTCCTAAAGTAAGGTTACCCTAATATTGTTTTCTCCCAAGTGACACTTAAAAAATGTTTACAGGAGGAAATGGTACGTGTTCTAGCCAATCATAGCAGCGGCTCCGGCATAAACTTACGCAACGTTAGTGGAGAAACGCCATTATTGCTAGCTGTTAGATCGTCTCGGATTGACTATGTGCATGTTCTACTTGAAAACGGTAAGCGCCGCATTAGCTCTACCATGATTTACTACCTACACTAGCTTTCCGCCCGGGACTTTGTTCCCGTGGGAATTTGTGAAAATTATGTAGCCTGTGTGTTAATGAAGGATGTCAGCTACCTCTATACCAAATTTTATCAAAATTGGTCCAGCCATTTGAGCGTGAAAGAGTAACAAACATCCATACAAACTATTCGTAGGATATAATGTTTTATTATATTGACTCGATTTAATCTTCCGTTATGTATCAAAGTCTTGATTGTGATTGTACAGAAAGCTGAAGAGATACATGACTCCCCCGTCCGGAGTAATAAGAAGTAATTTAAGAAAAAATTAAAATTTTTAAAATTGTTATTAAGAGTAATTGTTTAGTTTGAAAAACTAATAGTAGGTAACCTACCTATTATATATTATATAAACATTTTGTATAATAACTTAATCCATATTTCGTAAAGGGGTGAGTTAACTTAGCAGCTGACTGTACATGATAAAACGATTCAGTGAAATGCTAATTTTCAACCGAATTAAAAAAAAAATATGACGCTCTCTATTCCATTGTATGTTTTTGTACGTTTGTTACGCGATAACTTCGCCAATTGTCGGCCGATTTTCTGAATTCTTTTTTTGTTCGAACGAGTGTACTCCTTAGGTGGTCCTATATTAAGTTTTTCGAACTCGCGTAATTCAGCGCTTTTTGAAATATTCAACAAAAACAATGAATACTTACATACCAAAACGTCATCTGAATAAATTAGATGACTTTATGATTTGTGATTATTTGCCAATAGGGCACTGTTGGGATCAAAGTCGGTGATTCATACGTTTTTAACGCTGACAACTATCCACATTATATAAACTTTCATTTATTTTGTATACAGCGGCAAAGAATCCAGGTCACTTAAATAATCCTAAAAATCTCGGAAACTAAAAATGCTACCCTAATTAAATAAATTGTGTTTAATAGACCATTTAATACCCAATTTTATTTATTTTATTTACAGAAAAAATACATAAGAAAAAAACTGCTGATCTCGCCACAAAACAAAAACAGAAAACATGACATTTTTGAATAACATTACGAATTTCTTGAATTTTAATACTTCCTCGTGCTTCCATTACTGCGTTTACGCGGTTAGGCATACTGTACACCAAGTTCCTGATATGATTTGGGAAATATTCCCCCATGAGAGCAAATTTGAGCTCACGAAGCGTGGTTGGGGGAGGGTTTCGTTGTTTTACGCATCTCCCTACCTCGTCCCAAGCATGCTCGATCGGGTTGATATCCAGGCTGCGTGCTGGCCACTCTATACGAGTAATGTTCATCTCTTGTAGATAGTCTTTCACAATCTGACCTGTCTGAGGTCGGGCATTGTCATGCATAAAAATGGCATCCTCACCCAAATTGACCATAAATGGACCAACGTGTTCATTTAGGATTTCTTCCACATATCTTTCGCTAGTTAAAGAGCCGTTTTCTATGAACACCAGTTCTGTGCGACTCTCTGAAGAAATTCCGGCCCACACAAGTACAGACCCACCGTCGTAGGCTACTCTTTTCGATGAATGCTTGCTTGAACCTTTCCCCTGGTCTTCTATACACTCTGTGTCTTCCATCATGCTTGTAGAGCATACATTTAGATTCGTCGGAGAACATAACTTTTGACCAATCTTCAATATTCCAATTCAAGTGGTTTTGGGCATACCTTAGTCTTGAAATACAATACCCACGCTTCAATTTAGGGCCGTTTGCAGGTCTTAGTGGTTTCAAGTTAGCCTCAGCAAGTCGTCGTCTTACCGTCCATGCGCTTGGGTTACTTCCTCCGAGGCGTCGAAACTGATTTGTAAGTTCAGTTCCTGTGAGAAAGCGATTACGAAGCATGGTGTTCACCAAATATCGATCTTCTCGTGCTGTGGTACACCTGGTTCTGCCTGTTCCTGGTCTGCGTAGGTTAGAGCCAGTTTCCTCATAACGTCGGAGAATTCTTTGTACTGTTGACAGCGACACACCGACAGTCCTGGCTGTATCGCGCTGACTCCGGCCAGTTTCCAGCATTGTGAGAATTCTGGTGACTTGAAAAACTTTCAAGGCAGTTTTTGAAACAATAGAATTCCAATTCGCATACGAATTGACAAGCTTTGTATGGGATTTTCATGCGAATCTTGTCAATTCGTATGCGAATTGGAATTCTATCGTTTCAAAAATACGTCTCCAGGACTAGCGCTTCGGTTATTCTTATTCTACTGAAAATTACCTTTTTAACGATGCATCATTTATTTCAATTGGTGCCGATACCAAGTTCTATACTGATGTGCCTATCCTCCTTTGTTTTTTTTTGACATAATTTTACAATAAGTATATAAAGTTTTAATACCTTCATTAAAAGGGGTATTAATTGGTCTATTACAACAATTTATTTAAGTAGGCTAGCATTTTTAGTTTCCGAGATTTTTAGGATTTTTTAAGTGACCCGGATTCTTTGCTCTCCAGTGTATTAACGTATTAATTTTCACTTTTCAGGTGCGAATGTAAATCTCTGCAATAGTATAACAGGCGACCACATTTTACACGTGGCTGTTGAGTGTATAGCGTGCCCGAAAGTATTCGAAAAACTGTTAACTACACTTCTAGATTATAAAATAGACATGAACGAAGTTTCTCTCTCTGGAGACACTGCTTTGAACAGAGCAATTCTCTATTCAAAAAAGTAAGTCAATAGAATTTTCAATTTAGGGATTTGTTTTTAACCCCCGACGAAAAAAAAGAGGTCTGTTATAAGTTTGACGTGTGTATCTGTGTCTGTCTGTGGCATCGTAGCTCCTATCCGAATAGACCGATTTCGATGCGGTTTTTTTGTTTGAAAGCTGACTGATCGAGATGGTTCTTTGCTATATTTAATCAGAATTGGTTCAGTCGTTTAAACGGTATAAGCAATGGAATGTCGGGGGTGATACAATTTTTTTAATTTTAGAGAAGTTGTAACCATTAAAATCTTTCAATTTCAGTGACGACGCGGCTTGGTTGTTAATTCGTCACGGTGCTGACGTTAACTCATGTAACCTCGATTTGTTTGGCACAGACAATCTATCCGGTGCCAGTAAGAGAAACACGCGTAGACTAGCTAACATGCTTTTAAAAGCTGGGCATCGCCCAATACGACCAGATCTACCAAAGAAACGGTTCACGGCGAATTGGGTGTATGTTGCTTGCAAACATCCTCTTAGTCTCTCTGATCTCTGTAGGATTAAAATTAGAAATATAGGAACACAAAAAATTTTATATCGTTTTGTAGAAGCACTACCTTTACCAAGAAGTATAAAAAGTTATTTGATGATGGAAGAATATGGCACATACTACACTGGTTAGTAGAAAGCTATGCAGTCTTTATAAGCCGATCATGCCGGTAAAAACTCAGAAAATAAAAAGTCATATGTAATTGTTTTACATAAAAATTGTTGTATTAAATCAATAGTACAAAATGTGTACAGTGAAAATATAAAATATGTGATTACAAAAACCTATGATAACTATCCATACAGCTGATTTAGTGTAAATAATAAAGTTAATCACTGTAATATCTAATGTTACTAACAGATTGCCGACACATAATTACTCCATTAAAATATATTTTAGCTAAAAAATAAAGCCAGCTGTATGGATCACTTAGAATTACATATAAAAAAATCCTTTGTGAAATATTTCCGTTAACAATAGTATTTGAATGTGAGTTGTACCCACAAATTTCAAATTATTGCACATTTTAAGATTAAAAAAAATGAAAAACTTGAGTGATATTCTGTTTAGTATCTATGTAGATACTATAATAACAATAGGTGTACCACACTCCAAAAAAACACATTATAAATTGTAAAAAGATGTACTAAAACGTAAAAAATTGATTCAGATCTTAAACTGGTTTTAACTAATGTACATAAATGCAAGAAACTGTAGTTACAATGTAAATGTATGACCTAAGTGTAAATTGATATGAATAGTAAGACATACTCATAAAATATACAATGCCTTAATACAGGTGATTAAGAAACATAGTGTATTATTTTAACCTTATTACAAAATAATTAATCTGTGAAGTTTATTTTTGGTGCTAAAAGGACATCCTACAATCATATTAAGTAAATAATGAAATAACATTTACAGCTATAACTAAATAATAATGCACAATTAGTACTGTAATGTTAAGTTAAATCTTTAGAACATTTAACATAAATAAAATTCACCCATTTGTGGAGATCAATACAAAAAAAATGTCAAACAATACTATCATTAAACTCATAATGCATATTTATAATACTACAATGGCGTTTTCAAAATATTGCTTAGGTGGTGGTTGTGTTACTACTGACAACCAGCCCCTTAGCATCTTTTATTTGAGAAAGCTGTGGACAAGTTCGAAGCAAGAAGTCTGCTACATCCATTTTTTTATTTTGAACTGCTTTATGGAGGGCTGTCTCTCCATCAACATCTTGTATATCAATCACAGCATTTGACTGAATCAAAAATTGGACTGTGGCTATTTTACCTGAAATTTTCAACAGTATTTTAATCATTCAAATGGAGAAGTTGGTATTGATCTAAAAATATATGTATGTATAGACTAACATTGGATCAGAAGGCAGAGGTGTAGTGAAATAACAGGAGTTATTTAAATTGAATACAATTTAAACATTAGAAACTAGTGACCTATGTAATTCCTTAATTTCAATTTATGAACACCAAGTTTCATATGCAATTTTTAAAAATTATAAATACATAGAAAAAGCATTCCTTACCTGCAGCTGCAGCTTTATGGAGCGGAGTAGCTTTCCCGTTAGTAAGAGCATTAACATCAGCTCCATAGCTTAATAACATCTTGCAGATTTCTACATGACCATTACGTGCTGCATAGTGCAGTGCTGTGTAGCCAGAGTTGTCTGGTGCATTCACCACATCCTTTGCATTTCTTGCTTTATCTATTAATGATTGCACTCTTTCCTTGTCTCCATTAAAAGCTGAAATGAAACATTTAGATTTAGAAGGACCTTTTCAGTTGTAAAACATACAGAGGCTTTATCAGTCACCTTTCCCAATTCGGACTATAGGTATGGGAGTGGTAGACCAACAAGCTAGTCCTTTAGGCCTCACATTGAACACTAACAACCATGCACATGCACTAATCAGTCTAATCACTAAAAGTTCCTGATGAGTGTTTTGGAGATTAATAGTAACTGTTAAGACTATAACCCCAGTTGCAGAGACATCCATTAAGGTTTAAAATATCATACAGGCACTTTCCATCTTGTTGGCGTAAACAAGGACAGTATTTAGAGAAGCTTTGTTTTAATGAATGTTTCTGTAACTGAGTGTAAAGAGACTAGAAGAATATAAGCACACCATACCAGCATTCCATAAGCCTCGTTCCCAGTCCATTTCAGATAATGTTTGACACACAGATCTGTTTGCACTGTGCACACAATTTGAGTGGTTGCATCCTTCGTGATCCATTCTAAATAAATGTTTTAATGTCCATACAACTAAATAATTAATACATTGAGTTATAAATATTATTAATGTTATAATTTAGAGGTCTCTTTGCAGCGTCCAGGTTATTTCAGTTTCACCTGTGCTGGAAATGATTTTGTAGCCTAGTTGGGCTAAAGAATTAATGGCACCCAAGACATTTACTTTTAATGTATATCCATTCACCACATCTTGTCCTGATCCAGGGAACTTCTTAGATAGGGCTTTGATTTCTTCTTCTCCTAGACCAAAGATAGAACAGTCATTAGCGTACAAGGAGCCTTTGATGGCAGCATAATAAACACCATCTTCTGCTATTGGAACATTGGCTATATTAGATGTTAGAAGGTTTTGACTACCTTTGCTGTCCATGTTTAAAAATAATGAAGGAAAAAAATAAATACTTCACAGGATTAAACTTCTTACACCTCGTCGTCTTTATTTGGATGCTGGTAATTGCCCAAATGCATTGCCTCCTTGTTGAAATTTGTGTAGTTATCTTGTTCTACAACAATAGAGGGTTCTGGCTCAGAAAACTCCTTCCTCATAGTCCACATGTACTCATTATAGTCTTGTTTTACAGCCGTTGAACTAGAAGCGACGACTTTGTAACCCAATACCTGTGAATTATTGATTAGTGGATGAGTCACAAACAATTTAGTTCAGACATGTGACTTTTACGACGCATTGGTACAAAACGTTGTTAGTAGGCGACACAGACTTACCTCTAATGCACTGAGTATAACACACGGATGCTGTAAGTAGACTATAGTGGAATCGTCGCAATATCCACCGCATGCGAAGCGCTTTAGTTGTTCAATGTCACCAGCTTTATGAAAATAACAGCACACAATGCATACGTTACATAAGTAAATTATACGGTTTTAAACAATATAAAATTACATATGTTAAGGTAAATAAAGCTCATTATCATAATCGCGATAACATTTTTCAAGAAAAGACGCAAACCACTGTAAACATACCTTTCAAGCCTGATACCAAAACACGCCACGGATTTTTATGCCCATACGATGCTAGGTTCCCTCTTATCAAAATGTATGGCATTGAGAATGGATGAGTTAACACTTAATCAGTATTTTAACTTGCTCCACAGTTAGCAGAAATTAATTCAAGAAAGGATACAGTCAATGACTTAATCGATTTTACTTACAAAAAAAATCACTGACTGACGTGATCAGTGTTGCCACATGAAGTAGACGTGAAATCTGTATTTTCATTACAAAAATCCGTATAAAATCCGTATTTCTGTTTTTATTGAAATTCCGTATAAATATCCCGTATTTTGATTGAAATTCCGTATGAATTCCGTGTAAAAATTAAACGTAACATTTTTGAGTCAAGATTTAAATCAAAAGAGGGTGATTTCGGGTGGGCATTAGAAATTCGGATCCTGAATTTGGGGTTAAAAAGTGGTTAGGGGGCAGGGGGGGGGGGGTTCCTCCCCCCATCCCCCCTGCCCCCTAACCACTTTTTAACCCCAAATTCAGGATCCGAATTTCTAATGCAACCCCGTGATTTCCCTAAAAGTTGTTTAGTAGTAGCGGGACCGTTATCGTCAAGACACTTAATTTATTGCTTGGTTTCGTCTTCATTGAAGAAAGCTGTACTGCCGCACTACAGTGGAGCAAACTCACCAGCGTTGTGAAGAAATTTGTTCAAAATTAGGTCAAGAAGGCTCGAAAACGGTGTTCTTTTGAAGCTAATTCTGTGTTTAGAGTAAATCCGTATAAAAATCCGTAATCTTGATTCATCCGTATTGAACTCGTAAAATCCGTACAAATACGGACAAATCCGTATATATGGCAACACTGGACGTGATTAGCGCAGCAGTCGCACAAAATGACATTGACAGTGACTGCCACTTGACAAAAATAGGGATGGTGAGGTGAGTTGATTAAAAAGATCGATTCTCTGGAAAGAAAACAAAAAGTAATGAATAGATGGCGTTACACGATAGTTTTAGAGAAAGCCGCGATATGGCAAGTGTAACGCTATTGTTGTAAGTAGGTACCTAGGAAATTCTGGGTTTATATTTCAAGATGTTGTTAAAACGAATAAAGACAAACAAGCAAAATACAATAAGTACACCGGATGTGCCAATGTAGAAACCTAGGTAGAAACCTAATCTTCTTCTATAGGTTCATATTATAAAGAGGAAAGATTTGATTGTTTGTTTGTTTGTATTGAATAGGCTCCGAAACTACTGAACCGATTTGAAAAATTCTTTCACCATTAGAAATCTACCTACATTATCCCCGATGGACATACGCTACATAATTTTCACGAAGTTCCGAGCGGAATGCTAGTAATGTAGAAAATTAGTTAGCGCAAATTATGTATGTGCATCAGACCACAAAACTGATCCTTGGAGAAAGCTGATCAGTTTTATGGGGATAATAACCTCCTAAAGTTTCGCTTAGGTATTAATTTAAAGTCACCCTATAAGTATTTGTGTGAAATGTCTTAGACCAAGATCCCAGGGCCGCCAGACCTTACTTAGGTATTTTCTCATTAACTAAAAGTGTGGGAATGAGTAGTGCTAATATGTACTATTAACATATGAATACCTGCTAGCCTGGCCCAACGGCCAATTTTCAGCTACCATGTTCTGAAGGTAGGTACTTCCAAAAATTACTCATTGTCTTGAGGTCTGGGTGCTATAAAAAGTACCTATTGTTATAGTTCCCTGAACGTCGTATAAAAAATCACGGCTCAGCTTGTAGGTACAATCGCATAATTTACTTGCGAACAGAGCGTCTGGCAGAAATTACAGCTGACGGAGGGTGTCTGGCGGTATTGATCATTAACTTTTATATTTAATTAATTATATTCTATAATACGTCAGCACCCAGACTTCAAGACAAGTAAGTAATTTTTGGAAGTACCTAGGTACCTTCAGAACCTGGTAGCTGAAAACTGGCCGTCGCGTCGGCCCAGGTTAGCAGGTCGGTATTCTGAATGTTAATAGTACGTACTAGCACTACACTCTTTCCCACGCTTTTGGTTACTGAGAAAATAAGTACGGTCTGGCGGCCCTGGGATCTCGGTCTATATTTTTTGACGTGACGATGAACACCGGCTGCACCTCTGGGCTGCATGCACGAAAAAGCGTGCAAGCGAGAGCGCGGAACAAACGATAGAAAGGCACGATCGGCCCAAGCGTTATCAACTTATCAATCACGTTAAACTCGTACATAAACCGACTTTACAGACAGCCAATTTTTTTATTATATTTAGGATTCTGTGCCAACGACTTCTAAACTAGGGTTTCCAGGGTGTTTTTCCTCTACACAAGAGTTTTTCAAACTATGTGCACATTCAACCTGTTTCCCAAGTTTCCATACGATTACAAATCCCTAACCCTTCGCCCCCAGTATGCAATCAAGCTGTTTACGAAAAAACGATTATTATTGCGGTGACGAAAATAAATATGCTGATAATCTGTTAGGTTATCTTGTCTTTTGTCAAAATTAGTCTACCTACTCTTGTGGAGGCTACGATATGCCAGGTCACTCACAGGCAGACAAACCTATAGGTAGAAACGAAAATATTACGTTAAACTTACCTAGGTACCTTACAACACACTGTGGGGGCTTTTCGGTCGTACCCGGACACGGGCGTAGCCAGAATTCTGTTTTCGGGTTTAATAATGTAAAACAACAACAATGTATAATCTTCTTCTTATCGAGTCGGTGAACAATGTTGAAATGACATTTATATTCATGTGAACTACGCATTAGAGGATTAATCTTTATTTTTTTTCTTTTATATATCCACAAATAAGTAGTTATGTGTATAGGTAATGTGTTCGTCAATTTCGACCATCCTGTCAAATAAAACAAGTGGCCCAGCACCGGCCTCTGAATTTCGATCTTGGTCGGGGCGAGTTTTTTTACTTTATTTTCTCTATTGTATGTAGGTACGTGAAGGAAGTTGCGGCCGTAATGCTGTATAGCAAATAATAATGGAGAATACTAGGCACCTAATGATAACTACATACTTACCTACTTTATATTTAGGTAATTTATGTGTAGTTAGGGTAGGTACTGAAAGTTTGTATGCACTCACTACAGTGTAAAGTACCTAGTTAAGAAGGTATAGGTACCTACTTACCTAAATCTCTAAAAATAATGCGTTAAACCTCTTACAATCTATTAAGTACTTACACGATAAAAGACGCAAAGCGAATGTATGTCACGCAATTTATAACTTACTTACATAAAATCGAGCATCAAAAATGTTCTTTTATTAGTTTTACTGCCATTCTTTTTATTGTGTCCCGCGGAAACGTGAACGGGGAGGTATTTGCAATAAAACTCAGTGAAGTGTGTGATTAGGAAACACTTTAAGAAAAGTTTTATTTCGTTAGAACATACCCAGCCCTACATAATTATGTATCCTACTTATGTAACTATTTAGAATACTTAGAGTTTCCTTTACTAACTGACCGACTAATTGATGTAATCCATTCATTACATATCGGGATAGGCGGAGCAGAACATCAATCGTTACATAATAGAAAAAATATATTTTAATAAATATAAATATAATCGCATCGTAAAATCATGTGGTCATAGAATCGCTCCATGCGGTTTTGTTCTTGGTACAGCGGTTAGTAGCGAAAGGCTAACGCTACATGGGTTGTACATGGGTTGTAACGCTACATGAATAGAATAGAATAGAAAAAATCTTTATTTTGTAGGACTTTCAGTATGCCACTTCAAACAAGTCAAAATTACATGAAATACGTACAAACATACATTAAATGATTTAAATACATAAGTATGTACTTACATACGCATTCGTTCTATTGACCCTGCTAACTTCACAAAGGTGCAGTCTTCCCCAGAGACGAACAGGCAAGAAACTTTGAGGGTGCTCTTTTTAATCGTATTACTTTTCTTATTTTCTAATTTTAACTAATTCTGAAATAACTCTAGAGCTGAGCAGTTCATTCCCATGGCTGCTTGTCTGATAGATAATCAGAAATTTTGTAGCCCTTTTTGCAAAGTTTTTGTTTAATTACTGTCTTTTTGTCCAAAGGTTACACATGGAATTCGATGCCACCTTTAGAAATAAACCTTTTTATTGTCACTGTGACAATACAGTTATTAATTGAGCAACCAACTTATCTCATTAATAATTTTCCACGTTAAAAACGTATAAGACACCGACTTTAATCCCAACAACAGTTCGCACAAAGTAGATAACTAGTATTTTTTGTAGACTACAAATGCGTATTAGCAGATAACCACAAACGAAGATGTTACTCAATTATTTAGATGTTTTTCTGGTTTGTTTGTATTTTTTTTGCTTTTGTTGATTGTTTTAAAAGCGCTGAATCATTTTCATACTCTTTCGAACAAAAAAGGAGTTTTGAAAATCGGTCCATTATTGGCGGAGAAATCGGTGAACATACATTAAAAAAAATACATACAGTCGACATACCTACCTCCTCCTTTTTTGAAGTCGGTAAAAAGTAGATAGATAAGTATTCTGTTATGTAGTTCCAAAAGTTAACAAACCGATTCGGCAAGCATCACGGAAGAACATTCGTACAAGGTGGATAATCTACTGAAGTAGTAATTCTGAGTCAAAACAGCCTGCCTGTATTGCCTTTAGCAATCTATTTCAGTTAATGTAGACAAATACCTACTTCTAATGAACGAATTTGTAATCGATCCGTTCCCATTATCTCAGGGGTTCAACAGTTGTAGTCAACAGCCTTCTTTGTGATCAATAACCTGACTTACTCCACGAACTCCATAGCCGCATAAGATACATACATTACTGACGTACCCACCCTACCTACCCATTAGGTACTTCTTTCATTTATTCATATTGTTCTGTAATTTTCTGTGTTTTTGCGCTATGAATTTGACTTGCGACAACATAAGAGTGCCATGTTACAAAATTCAATTCAGTTTGAGAGATAGACAGGTAAAGAAAAGCATAAGAAGAACTAGGTACCAGCGACATCATTTTTGACAAAGAAAATAAAATAGCTACTTACCTATGGCACCTTCCTCCTAGCTTATTTTATTTTAAGTTTCTAAGTCCACACAGACGAAGTTACAAGCTGAAAGCTAGTCTCATAAGAAGAATGGGAGTCGTATTGTGTTCAAGTTTCAGAGTTCCCTTCAAATTGTTTCTTGGAAGATAAATTACCGAAATGTTTGGAAAAACTTTTTTATTATTACAATGCCACCTGAAATCATTTTCTCTTCCAGCAATTTAAGATTACGCGGTTTTTTCCTGGAGTTATGCCGTGTATTTAGGATCGTTAAGTCGATCACCTTCTATGTCTTATATTTTGATGTTGGTGCTACCTACCTGTCTCGATACATAGATCCTAAAACGCGTAAAAGGGTAAAAAAAAAAGGGTCTAGCCCTTGTTATCTATAATAGCACTATGGAAAAAAGTGCTCTTAGTAACAAATAGTGTCAAATAACATATTCGTGTGATGCACCTGGGTGGGTGACCATTCTGGTAATTTATCAGGAGCTAATAATTCGGAGTTGTTAATGGAGTGATTACAGTTGTTAATCCAGGAATTTTGAAACCACAACTTGACATTTTTGTTTATATGTTTTTAGTAGACGGTTGTAAACTTAAACTTGGTCCTTCCTTAACGACCAAAGGAATTAAGTAACGCTCGTGTTTGGTCGTGAAATATTCTTAAGAAGTGTACTTATAAGAAAAACATTTCGTTACAATGAATTAAGTATTTAATATAAAAGTAAAACTAATCTGTAAACTCGTGGTAAGGCCCTGTTCTCTTGAAGCCTTCAGGTAATTTGAAAACTTTGAGCGGAAGTGGCTTTACAAGCTAAAGAAAATTAGATCTTTAAAGTGGTAAACGACTAGATAGTCGTAGGTATTGCACTGCAGGAGAGTCGTACAAAAAATAGAAATCATCGATAAATAACTTCGAGACGTATTTCATTATACAGGAAGTTTTAATAAATAATGGCATTCACTAAAAAAAACACTTGGCGTCCCTTGTATTGGGGGTCTAACAATAAGTTACCTCGTGGGTTAGGTCTCGTAAAAAGATAAAAAGAACTTACCTATGATTATTTTCTATTGGGGTGAGCAGACACGACAGATTGCAGCTTTCAAGACAAACCTCTTTCCGTAGCTCACTGAAAAATAAAACTGCCCTAAAGCACTTATTACCTTTATTTACCTATCGTTGTTAAGTTAAGCAACTTTTTAAATTTTTTGCTCTAAAAGGCAGCCTAATGCCCTTCGTCCATATTCGTAACCAGACTTTGGTAACCAGCTACAAAAGAAGAATTTTCTTTCACTGTTTCGTAACTAGTTACCAAAGAAGAAGTTTTGCAAAAGTTGAATGGTCAAGAGCGAAACGTTTTTTTTATAAATAAATATTAATATTATTTTAATGGTCAAAAGCGAATCGTTTTAAGTTAATTGATTTCAAGTGGTTCCTGATCCACCAAAAGGAAATAAAAACAGGTAGCAGGAGACTATAGGGCTCAGAGGTTTCTAGGGACTCTACCAAGTGAACAAATTGGCTGCTTCTTGCATAACAATGAATGGGTCTTACAAACTTATGTTGTCCTGGTACTTGGTTCCACCATTTCCGACCTTATTGATATTTTAGAGGTTAGGGTTTTTTTTTCAAGTTTTAGTTTATATTTTTCTTTATATTTTTTCTTATTTTCTTCTAATTGCGATCGGTATTTAGACCATAAGAAGGTTTCACCTGGGAGTTTACGCATGTGGAGTCTGTAGTCCATTGGCTACGTGAGGACTTTTACAAATTTTTCGTAATATGGCATTTCGGGTTCTTTGCAGGATTTCAATGTTTGTTGAACTTGCTGTACCCCACAGTTCCATACCGTAGGTCAAGATGGACTGTAGTATGCAATTGAAAATAATAATTTGTTGTCAAGACTCATCCTAGATCTTCGGCTCAATAGCCAATCCAGCTCTCGGGTTTTTTTTTAATTTCAGTGCATCTCGTTTTTACTGAATTTGTTTTTTCCAAGTCTGTTTTGGATCTAGGTGCATTTCCAGGTCTTTGACAACTTCTACGTGTTTGAGTATCTCTGATCCCATCTTTACCTCAGGACAGTTTCCGTGTCTTAGTGTGAAGGTTATGTGCACAGATTTCGCAGCACTGGCTTTTATTTTCCACTTATTTAACCATTCATCCATGCTATCTAGATATGTTTGAAATTGTATTGAAACCATTGCTTTTATTTTATTTTATTATAAGATGGGTTAACTCTTGACCTCAATCTGAAACCATTGCTGGGTTAGTATGGCTACAAAGGGCAGCGGTATCATCTGCATATGTTGCTGTTTTAGTACATTATCTGCCTCCGGGATATCGGCTGTGTATAAGCTGTATAATAATGGTTGATTTGCATGGTCCTAAGACTGAACCCCAGCCTTTATTTCATACAAGTTGGAATACGATTCATTACATTCTACTCTGAACAATCTTTCCGTTAGATAGGATTTTAGGAGAGAGTAGTATGTGTGATCCAGTTTCATTTTAAATTTTTATAAAAGGCCCTGATACCATACCCTATCAAACGCCTGTTGTATGTCAAGGAACACATCCGAGCTACAGCTCGATTACAGGTTACGGGTCTTTTCAAGTTGTAGTTTATGACTACAAAAGTTATTAATAACAGATAAACAAATCGTTAAAACCTAAAAATCTTCTGGGAAAGAATAAAAAACAAAAACTTTAAAACTAAAGGGAGCAATAATCTCAAGGGCGTGCCCAACACTTATTTTACTTCATTGAAAAATCGATGATTGCTTCGATTTCTTTTTCGAATTCTTTATAGTTTTTATATTTATCTAGTACGTCACACATATAATTAAAATAAAAAGTAGAGGAATCATTGAGACAATCTTAATAATCCAATTGTATAACTGCTTTTTATTATTACTTTTTTTTCTTCTTTCCCCATACCTTTAGTACCAATAAAACCACAACTTAACCCTTCGTGCACAAAAAAGCAGTTACAAAAAAAGAAAAAAAATCTTGTTTCGTAACTGTGGTTACGAAAAGTTACCAAAGTGGAAAATAAATTCTTCTTTGGTAACTGGTTACCAAACAGTGAAAAAAATTGTTCTTTCGTAGCTGGTTACCAAAGTCTAGGCTGGTTACGAATATGCATGACGAGGCAAAAAATTATTTATTTATCAACTTTTATTTTGTACCTTCGGGAAATGTATTTGTAACCTTTACGTTAGTACTATTATATATTCTGTGCCTTTAATAAGGAACTGACGCCGTACATAACATAAGCCTTTGAGAATTTAATATTTTAAGTCTATAAAATCGTACGGTAACATCAGGTTACCTACTCCATTTTCTTTGTAAGATCTTTCTTTTCGTAACAGTGTAGCATACTTATTAGCTATTATTTTAATTTTTTTGTTATGTCATGATAGAGCGGGCCTGAGTGGTATACCGTACTCCTATAAATACAGGTAATTCAAAAATCCTTTTATTTTTGCTTAAAGTTTTCTTAAATGCCGATACACCGAGGATGCCCATAGACTTAACATTTAAAACGATTTATATAAGCACGAACGTATTATGATCCACCCGCTTCCTACTTTTCCATTTTAAAACAGTATCCGTTTTAAAGCTTCCGTAGCTACAGACAGGGCTGGATAAACTACGTCGGACCCCCTACTGCCATATTTATTTTATGATTTATGAATTTTGAAATGCTTTGTTTAATAAGTAACATTTTGGGTCACTTGGGATACGTAAAAATATAATTTACTTAAGTACCTATGATTATTTCCTAGAGACCACAGATTGCCGCTTTCAAAACAAACCTTTTTTGCAAACATCAGATATTTATGCGCACGAGGGTAATACACCCGATTTTTTTTACTCCGTTGTGAAAATGACGAAGGAAATTGAGAAACAATTTGATATAGATAATTTATAAAGGCTTTGTTCTGACTGACTGATTGGTGGATCAATGCACAGCCTAAACAGCTAGTTGTGGAGACGTTATATGACGTAGGTGTCACCGGAAAATAATAAGAATCGTAAGTTGATCAACTGTCGAGGTAGTTTATCAACTATCGGAAAATCTTAAATGGCAATTGAAATGTATTATTTAACGTATACATTTCTGGTAATTTAAAATTTACGGCGTCTCGCGGTAAAGTGATCCGACGAACGCGAGGTGTACGCTGATTGGCTGAAAACGTGAGCTGAACCCTGATTGGTTGAATGTCTCACTTGGAACTGCGACAAGTAGGTTTGTTAGTAGCCAAACCCAACCAACCCTTATCGGGTTGGTTTGGTTAGGTTAGGTTAGGACTGCAACCCCCAACGCACGAGCCGAGCGAGCGTAGCGAGCGTGCCGCGGCAGTGAACGGCGAAGTGCCAGAAACGACTCGGCTGTGTTTGCGTTAAGCAGTTGTCGCATCAACCAATAAGAGAACAGTGTATTATATTACGGATGTCAGTTTAACGTAAAAATGTACACTGAGCAGCAATTGGTCCATTCGTGTATGATTTGACGTGTGGCACAATCGTTAGTTGATAAACTTACAGTCAGGCAGCGTAAGTTGATCAATTAGTTAAAATTTATTATGTTAAATAATACATTTCAACGCCATGTATGATTTGCCGATAGTTGATAAACTACCTCGAAAATTGATCAACTTACAATTCTTATTATTTTCCGGCGACAGATTATTAACACAATATGATAAGAAAGGATTAAGGGAAACGGAGGATATCGGCGAAAAAAAAACGAGTAAGTATATGTGTTTGTCAATTTTGACCAACTATTCACTGTTCAACGTAAACGAAGTCGCGGGCGAAATGCTCTAAAGTGCAGGGTCCTGACTCATTGATTTATCTCTTTTACCTACTTAGAAGGCTGAACCATAGATGCTCTGCCTACCCCGTATGGGATTGCAGGCGTGAGCGTATGTATGTATGTATGTGTACCTAGAAGGCTCAAATTTTTCACGAAATCCTCACGGGAACGATGTCCCAGGCATCCTTTAGTCCTCGATATGTATTTTTAAAACAGAAAATGAACTCTTCAGCTATTATCATACATTTTCATTGGCAAAAATTGTTCTTGGGGCGCGCCCCTTGGCAGTGACATAATTCGGCCCTGGATATAAATACAGCTTCTATACAGGGTGTAACAAAAAGTGCTGTGAAAATGTAAGGTGTGACTGTGCGCATAAATAATAAACAATTTTAGTTACTAGTTATTTAAAACGTCAATCAATATCATGATTCTAATTGTAACAACAATACAAGTAAAAGTATGCAGTAAAAACGACTACCAAAATAAAGACATTTTGCTGTGTTTTTGCAATTCGGTGATGTAATTGCAATTATGGGTAGGTATAAAACTTAATCCCTATTTTTCAGTTTAACTGTACCTTTTGGTTACACTCTGTGCAATACAATTTTACAAAATGCAAGATTGCATTTATATTCTGAGCGTGGACGCTCTGTACTGTCTGTAAATTTTATTTATGCCACTCAAAAAGCCTCCAGGGTTCTGTTTTCGTAAGTTTGTGATATGAGAAAAAAAACCAAAAGTAGCGGTATTTTGCTTTTACTCTAAAACCAGAACACGCTTACATTTTTGCCCCTTTTTTGATTTTCCAAAATTTCGATCTGCATTCATACAACTTGTATTTGTTTTGGGAATTACTTAGGAGTTCTTTAGGATATAGTAAATTACCCAACAAGTGAAAAAAAGGTGAATTCTTTTCGAGGCATTGAGTTGCATCCCGAGAGGATTTTTTTTTTCACGTGTTAGGTACTCTACTTTTTACCATTGACTACGAGAAAACGAAAATAATTACTCTGTGACAGTAAATTATTAACGATAGCTGATGCTTTAACGCGAAATGACTCTGGAACGAGAGGTTCACTTTCGTCACTGGATGTCAAACTAATTTTATGATTTTGAGACAAAAACTTTTAACAGAAACTTTTAATTGCATGAAAATTGCACAGAAAATTGGCTGAATTCCTCATTTTAAATTTTTAATTTTTAACCGAGCCATATTCCATACAGCTAGTTATTACATACAGCTAAGTTTTAATACGTTTTTATAGCGAGAGTATGCAACCTCCTTGCACATTTTCTTTTGTTTTCTTATATTCGCGCATGTTCAAAATTCAAAATGTTTTATTCACTCAGTGAAATAAACAGCGTTTTATTCACTGTTTTTGAAGAATAACGGACCCTTTTTCGAGGGGCAATGGTAAAAAAATATCTAATTTCCCATCCATATACTCACGCCTATAATACTTTTCGGGGTAGGCAGAACGTGATGTGGTTCTGGAACCACTTGACGTCACATTTGACATTCATTCTGAGGGTATTCAATTTCATAGGCAAATTGAGGCCACAAAGTTTCGCTAACAAAAAAGTTAAGCTAAGAATATATACCGTGACTTTAAATTAGTTAATGATTTTTTAGGGTGTGATTCTTCTTATGAAACTGGCTGGTTAACTTTCCCCAAGGAACCTATAAAAATTCAAAAATCATTTTGGAGAAACGAACATTTTTGAAGTGAAAACTTCTTTAGCGGCGTTGTGCACTTGAAGTATGGGTGAAAAATGTTAAACTCGCGTCAGGGTCACGTGATCGAAAATCCATAAGGCGGAGGGGTGTTTGGATATAGGAAATTAAAACTGCAAAAGTCAAGATGTCATCCGGTGTCAGCATAGAAAAAAATAAAGTAAATATTAATGCACAACGTTAATATTCAAGTTTTCATTTCTGCCGGCACTCCCGGAGTGCAGCCCGTTGATTTTTTTTTCTAACTTCAACCACACAATTGTATTGCATATCCTAAAAAGTTATATTCAAGACGCTGGGTCTTCAATATAATGTTTAATTTTAATTGTTAGCTAACCTTGAGCTTTTACTTTTTTTTTACCAGCCCATATACGTCCCCACCGAGGGGCACGAGCCTCCCTTCGAAACACGAAGGGGATTTAGGCCATAGTCCACCACGCTGGCCCAATGCGGGTTGGTGAAGTCCACCTTGCACTCTTATATTTTGCAACTTAGCTCTACTTTTTGTTCTTAGTCCGCCTTACACGCTCATATTTTCTATTTAGCTCTATTACATAGTAGAATAGTCCCTAAACAAATTTTCAGATGATTAATTGAGCTCTACATTTTCTCCAGTGACAAAAGCGACTTTTATGTTGTACAGAGGCCAGCACATCAGGTTACAATTTTCATCGCAAAACCACTCTTATCACAACAGCACTAAGTGCACGCGTGTGGTAACCTGAGTTGCGGCCGTCCGTACGCTGGCCTTTCGCAAGTTGCAAGTCATGCATTTTACGCAAGTCATGAAAAAGTATTAGTTGTAAGTTAATAAATTTACTTAGCAAGCAATGCAACCTTAGCTAACCCTGGAAAATGACAAAATACCCAGGCCCCGATTCTGTAACTTAAGTTGTGTTTCGATCGAAGGTTACCATCTTATCATCGGCCCTACTCTATTTTTGATATATATATTAATGATCTCTGTAAACAGACACTTCAAAATGGAAAAATATTCACCTACGCCGATGATACTGCCCTCATTTTTCACGGAGACCTGGTCGGAGGCTTTTGGTTATGCGCAGACAGGCTTCGAGCAGATCTCAAAGTGGCTAAATAAAAATCTACTCACATTAAATGTAGAAAAAACAAAATATATTTCTTTTTCTCTCACCAGCTCTGGCCAACCACCGACTGGTTCTTTTACTATTAAAGCCCACAACTGCAAACCCAGGGAGTCACCTTGCCATTGTCCTAGTCTGGGCTGTACAGACTCCGTTAGGTACCTTGGCGTACAAATTGACTACAGACTAAAGTTTCACCTTCATATCGACTCACTCTCCTCCAGACTTCGTAAGCTCATTTTCATTTTTAAAAACTTACGTCATATAGCAGACAAATCAGTAATAAAATTAGTATACCAAGCTCTTTGTCAATCGATAACATCCTACTGTATAATTTCTTGGGGTGGTGCTACTAAAACCGCACTTTTAAAATTAGAACGGGCGCAGCGCGCAGTGCTGAAAGTAGGTTTCCGCCTCCCATTCCGATATCCGACTACTGACCTCTATTCTACTTGCAAAGTACTTACAGTTCGACAACAATTCATTTTAAATATAATAATGAAAACTCATTCTCTCACTCCATATGACCCACACAAACTTGCTGACAAACGCCGAAAATACAATGTCTGTCCCTCTAGTTCCTTTTCCACTCAACTCGCACGCGGGAGTTTCTGCTATCTTGGTGGTTTTGTTTACAATAAATTAAACAAAATACTAAACATTTATCCAAAGTACAAAACAGAATGCAAATTTATTGTTACCAATTGGCTCCTTGAACAAGATTATGATAAAGCGGAAAGTGTCATAAGCTCATAAAGCTCCAATTTCAAACCTGACACACCCTCACCCTCCCACACACACATACACACACGCACACACACACAAATATACACTTGAAACTGTTTATATATATATGTATATATAATATATAAGTATATATTAATAAAAAAATAAGTCATAGGTACAAAATTGTTATAAATATTTATGTATTTTTTCTCCTATATTATTGAAAATAAATGTGACACAAATGTAATATTTAAGTATAGGTATACACCAGATCTATCCGAGGTGGTTGGGAGCCTGGTGATCTGTAACACAGGTTTTTGTCTGAAACCTAGTACAGACTCCAGCTCTCACAAAGGTTTATGTGAACCGTATGCAATAAGTAGCTGTAAGTAAAAATTGTACCTTTGTGGAGAAAATAAAAACCTATTATTATTATTATATTATTATTATCCGTTCAGATGGCGAAATTGAGAACTATCCAAAGGGTATCCACCAAAAATGCTCCGGGCCCGGCGCAAAAGAATTGTATCTCAGATTTCAGACAAAAAATAGTAGAAACAATGTGAAGTGTCGCTATTTCAAAATTCGGTGGATAACATGGTTTTTTTTCGGACAAAAAATATAATAAAAAAAATATTCTTTAGCGCCGGGCCTGGGGTGTTTTCTTTGGGATTTGGTGGATACCCTTTCATATATATATACTTCATTTTTTATAGCATTAGAATCTTGTGGTATTTGAGTCTTTCGTCTGTCATGCTAATGTGTGGCGAACGAAAAAAATATGAACAATTGCATATTGTATTTTTAATTTATGTTTTTAGGTTCGAAGTACCCAATAATGTGACACTTTATTCATATTTTAATAATATTACATTGTAATTTAAATTTATACTACGAAACTTAAATAATACAAATAAACAATTCATTTAGAAAAGTTTAAACTATAAAAGATTTCAAGAAGCAGAGGTCGCAAACATAAAATGTCACAGCACAGGTCAAACGTCACTCATCTCTCACAAGAGTGCGATTAGCATTTTTTTTAGTTTGAGGATTTCCATTTGTTGCTATACATATTTTGTTAGTTTTTGTTGTTGTTAATTTTTAAACGTAAACTATTTAAAGCCCATGCTATAAGGGGGCGCGTGGAGAGGCGATAAAGGGGGGCCGAGAATAAAATAGATGGCGATGCGCAATCTCTGCCTCCGAGACAAAGAAAACAGTATAGGTTCGGTAATTTTGACGACATAAATTTCTCTGGAATCCGAAGGAAAGTGCACAACTTTTGTTTTCAATAATGAGATAACAACACTTGACAAATTCAGGCAGAAGTAAACAATAAAATAAAATGGGCAAGTGCGAGTCGGACTCACGCACGAAGGGTTCCGTATCATTACCTTTAAAACTGGCCAAGTGCGAGTCGGACTCTATAAGACCAATATCTCTATAAAATGGCAAAAATCACATTTGTTGTATGGGAGCCCCCTTAAATATTTAATTTATTTGTTCTATTTTTAGTAGGTATTTGTTGTTGTAGGTATATTTGTTTTATTCTTGTTTTTAGTATTTGTTGTTATAGGGCACATAGTAATGACATGATAACATGACATGATGAGGTCCGACCGATTTCGGCCATGGCGACTACTTCGACTCCTTTCCTCCTAAATACATCATCTGCGAAAATTTCAACTGTCTAACTATCACGGTTCATGAGATATAGCCTGGTGACAGACTGACGGACGGACAGCGGAGCCTTAGTAATAGGGTCCCGTTTTTGGGTACGGAACCCTAAACAGGAATAAAGGCATTACTGAACGCTCACACTTGCGAAAAACCCAGACCCCATCATGGGTTATCATTTAGAGACTCTACTTAGTTTACCTAACGAACTGGTGACCAGATACATGATGATTTCTTTGTTGACATCAGCCACTCTCAGGACAATCTTTTAAACAGGTTAATGTTTTCGAATTCCTAACAGGAGGCGGAAGATTGTTCAATATTTTTAATGCTGAGTATCCTAAGCTTCCTTTGAAGAACTCCAACTTAGGTGGCAGTAAAAACAACTTAGGAAATCGTTTTGACCTCTTTTTACTTAGGCCCGCGCTAGTCTATTTAAATTTTCTTGCTAGTTATGCAGGAATCTCAAGTTTCTTTACTTTGAAAATTAAATTACTATTAACGTCTTTCTATTCTTCATATTAAATATGTTGTACGTATTTAAGAAGAGTGTGATAATGAGATCTTTTGGGACGTGGTAACAGAATCTGCACTGTGACCATACACTGTAACACAATAATCCAAGTAAGACAAAACCAGACATTTCATCAACCTCCGTCTTACTGACTCACTCAGAAAGGGTTGAATGGCATACAGTGTTTTTAAATATTTAAATTAAATCATATTTCATTTTGTTTCTAAGATCCATATATGAAATAGTTTCAGCTTGCTCTTCGTTCAATATTCAGAGCAATTATGATCAGTCATTGTTTTAGAGTAAAACAAAAAGATATTATTGGTGGCAGAGTTTGGGCCTGTGAATAATTTTATTTCAACTCTTGTATTTATCATAGTTTTTGTGTTCGTAAAAAAATGTTTACTACCACTGCTTCTTTGTTTACATAATTTCTAATGCCAAGTTTTTTTTATAATGATGGCTGCTTTGACTGGTGGCGCCACCACCAACTGATTGTTCAGTTGCTATAGCAATATAGGTAGTTTGCAACTTTACTTTCGGTTGGCGGTAGCGCTGTGGTCGGGGTGGTTGTCAGCAAGTATATGAAAAATAAATAGTTCTCAATTTCGCCACCTGAACTGCTAAAATGGCTTCCATTCCATCGACACACAACTTAAGTTACAGAAGACCCAGTATGTATGAATGAGGTATCCAACCCACATCCGAATCATTTTTACCCGATTCCGGTAAAGTCATGTTTATAATAGTCTATTTATGAGAAACAGCACGTCAGGTTGCACATTTGCATCGCGAATTTATTACTATCGACAAAAGGGTGTTCAACACTATCAAAGACATGTAAGTGTGTACATTGCCTGCATTTACGTATGTAAACTATGTAATGTAAATTCCACCATAGCGCCTTAAAAGCATTTTTTGATGAATTAAATAAATTAAATAAAACTTTATTTATTACCACACCACAAATAACAAGATGTAATTTTAGTTAGATACTCGTAATAAGAAATTCGTTTTATTCAGGTATTTTATTGTAAAACTTATAAAAGATACCGAGATATTTGATTACAAGTAATTTATTCCCTTTCAGAACTGTTTATTATTTACTAGAAAGGAATTGGACAGAGAGCCAATTTAAATATTTTGTGTTGGATCATAATCGTAGCCATTACGAGTATGTTTTTTTTTTGAAGAGCCGTTTGTATTCAGCGTCACGTTTTGAGTATTAATATTTACAATAGATAAAACACTCCTCTTTTTCATCGGGGGTTAAAAATGGCGTTTTTTTTAATTTGTCTGTTGTAGACTTAATGTACGATTGAACAATGGGCTATGTGCAATATTTTAAAAATAATTTGTTTTTTATTTTAATTTTAAGCAGGTTTCACATAGACATAGAAATAAGTTAAATAGGTTTCAGGTCCCATATTCAAATAAAAAAGATATCAAATAATTTTGATCATAAATGAAATAATCATAATTTTTTTAAATTGTGGTTACGATTTGTTGCTTACTACAGCATTCTATACGGTTTAATTTCTTTGCCAAAGTAACAAAAAAAGACACCGTTGGTTGACACATAACCTAACCGTTGTGTTTTTGAGTAGTTGGTTGTTGAGTTTGCTTCTGATTCGTGGTTTTCTTTAATTGGATATTTACTGACGACTTGGCTTTGCTACCTGGACTCTACCGTTACCTTCTGTTTCGTGGTTTTGATTATTTGGATTGATATTTACTGACGACTTGGCTATGTTTTCTGGACTTTTGAACTTTCGCAATACACTGGATTCCGACACTATGGATACCGCTCAGTTCGTTAAAGCTAATTCTGCCAACTTGCCTGAAGTAACAACCAACCGAAGTCGGAAATAAACAACCAAATACAAAATTTCAAAAGATAGATTTTTTAAATCTTTTTATTTAAGAAACGGGACCTTATTCCTTTATGTTAAATAATAAATTAAACGAAATTAAAAATATTTTTAAAATATTATACATAGCCCATTCCGTCGAGGCGTCATTTTACTCAAAAATGCATTTGTAAGATTGTCAAACAAAATTATCGTAATTAAACATTTTTTTTGCTCAGTTTGTATAGGAATTTATAAAATATTCGGCATTTTATATACGAAATAGTTTGGTAAATTGTCATAGCCTCAGGACCTTCATTGATTCATTAACGCCCAGCTTAAATCCTTGGCGTTATTAAGCCCCTCGATAGCGGCATTACGCCGTTTGGTTGCTATATGTGAAAGGTCCGCGGAGACCCATGTGCTCAGATATAATGTTAAGAAAAGTGAACTGATGCTTTTTAGGGCGGGTGCTAATGTTACTCTAAGGTTCTGCCAGTAACATTATGTGGATCCCCGCTTAATCAAGTATCAGCTTTTAAGTATCTAGGCCACTGGGTCACAGATGACCTTAGGGATGATAGGGATGTTGAGCGGGAGCGAAGGGCGTTGGCTGTTCGATGCAATATGCTCGCTCGCAGATTCGCACGGTGTACTGCAGAGGTAAAACTGACCTTAAAGCCTTTTGCCAATCGTTTTACACCTGCAGTTTGTGGGTCGACTGCACGCGTAGAGCATACAACGCCCTTCGTGTTCAGTACAATAATAACGCGCTCAGGGTGATGTTGCGGCTGCTCGCTACTGTGGCGCGTCGGCAATGTTCGCGGATGCTCGCGTGGACGACTTCTACGCTATCATGCACAAGCGGTGCGCGGCAACGCTGGAGACGTATTTTTGAAACAGTAGAAATTAATCTTGAATTCGTACGCGAAAGTAATTCGTCTACGAAATTAAATTCTACTACCCTTGTTGTGATGTTGCGGCTGCCTCTCTACTGTTGCGCGTCGCCAATGTTTGCGGATGCTCGCGTGGACGACTTCTACGCTATCATGCGCAAGCGGTGCGGGAGACGTATTTTTGAAACAGTAGAAATGAATCTTGAATTCGTACGCGAAAGTAATTCGTCTACGAAATTAAATTCTACTACCCTTGTTTTTATGCATTTTTGAATCACTCAATTTTGGTGTTGCCATGAAGTTAGAAAACGTAAAAAGGTTCCGTTCCACGCAGAAACATAAAAAAGCGGTAATCAATTATACGAATCGGTAACGCCTTTTTTGAAGAAAGGAAAGTTAAAAAAAAAGTCTACCTACTCAATGTTTTTTGACTCTTTGTATTTGACAATATACAATCGGTTTACGGAGGATGGGAGGAGCTTTTGCAGGAGAAATACATTGAAGACTTGGCAGTATGTCTTCATAAATTCCTTTGTCTTTCCAGAAAGAGATGAATGAATATAACAAAAAAAAAGGTCTTTGGCGGGAACTCGGCGTGAGCAGTTGCTTTGTCAATTGAATTTTCGTTTTCTGCCTGAAAAAGTTGTTTAATGTGTAATAGTGATAGTGTATTATGGAGTAAATTGACTAAAATTCGTGAAGTGATAAAAAATTCAAGTGATAACAGTGTTTATGCTCCGTTTGGTACCGACAAAGATCCTCGTGGTTGTGCTCCCGCCGCCAGTTTTCGTAAAACAGACGCTATCTGGTTTTACGCAGAACATGAGGACCTTAGGGCTTAGGTTAAGTTAGAAAAAGAAGATATTTCACTGAAGACGTGGCTGTATGGACATAGTTTCCTTTGCCTTTCCTGAAAGGGATAAATTTAAACAAAAGAAAAAACCCAAAAAAACCAATGTAACTGTCGCCACAATCGAAGAAATTGAATTGTGGAACTGTCAATGTCACTTTGCGCGCTTTCTACTAGTAGAAAATGCAAAACGAGTGGTCGGACCACTATTCGTATGCGAATTGGAATTCTATTGTTTCAGAAATACGTCTCCTGGATCGGGTGCGCGCCAGCAGCAACACTATCCTGAATACGGTAGCTGATGACTCATTATTTGTGAAATACTGGAGTACCCTGCATGTGGCCTGGTAGCCCATAGTATGTGAATTGAAACTTGTCATTTTTATTATTGTATTTAATTTTTGTTTTTGTTATTGTATTTAATTTTCAATCTTGACATTTAATGTAATAACAATAATGGAATTGACTATAATCTAATATTAGCCTAAAAAAAAACAATATATGTATGTCAGTACTTACCATAAACTGATCTCATTTTAGTTTTGAGTATGTGTAGGTATAAGATAAATGTTATTATACGTATAAGAAAAACATTGTTGTAGTGCCCCAACAACGGGGTTCGTGTATGTGCTTTAATGATGTAACACCTTAAAAAAAACTCACTATACAATAAATAATTTTTGAATTTTATAATTTATCTCACATACCTAGTTTTAAGTAATGCTACCAAAAATGGATTGGTTCGTTTTAAAACGTAGGCAAGGAATAAGAAAGGATTTTACAAAATTCCTACGGGAACGATGTCTTAGGCATGATTTAATGATTAATATTAGTACAGTGTATCTACCCACTTATTGATTCATTTTTAATATTCTATCCTTAGAACTTCCGAAGACTGTTCTAAGAAATCCAATTATTCAGAAGAGGACAATGGAAATTCAAGTTTTAAGTGTAACGAAGCTAAAATCTTGGAACACTTGGGTTCTAATTTGTTAATTTGCCTGCTCCTTAATTTAAGTTTTCGAATTCGGATGAGCATATAGAGCGTCCGCCAAGTAAAACTCTCACACTGAAACTTGATGGTTAGGTTTAGCAAATTAGAGCATTTAATGTCTGCGAGCCGCCAGTTTAAAAAAATCTTATTTAAAGATGTATGCCTAAATAATGTTTTCTAAATTTTATTAATATTATTATCCGTTGTTATAAATTACTCTGACCACAAATTGCACGCAATGTAAAAGATTTATTGTCTTCAGCTCGATTTTCAAGCTCGAGGTAACAGTGAGGAAATATGGAAAAGAATAGGATAATAAGTAGGTGTGACAATATAAAAAAATAAAATTAATTTGTTACTTCCTAATAATTTTGGTAAGTGACTTATAAAAGCTTGGACTTTAAGTAATAAAGTATGTATATTCGAAGGTAAGTAAGTTAAAACTTTGTCAATTTCTATCTGGGGAGGAAGTTTGGACATTTCGGAGTAAGGTTGTGATTGTTCCGCTGGGTCATCGAAATTTATTGCCATAGTTTTTTGGCACGTCTCGTCATTGCGTATTGGGGTTGGTTGTGCACTTACGTAATAGACCAAGATCCCAGGGCCGCCAGACCTTATTTATTTTCTCATTAACCAAAAGTGTGGGAAAGAGTAGTGCTAATATGTACTATTAACATATGAATACCTGCTAGCCTGGGCCGACGGCCAATTTTCAGCTACCAGGTTCTGAAGATACTTCCAAAAATTACTCACTTGACTTGAAGTCTGGGTGCTATAAAAAGTATTTTTATAGTTCCCTGAACATCATATAAAAAAATTACGGCTCAGATTATAGGTGCAACCGCATAATTAATTTGCGAGCTGTAAAGCGTCTGGCAGAAATTACAGCCGACAGAGAGTGTCTGGCGGTGTTGACCATTAGTTTTTATATTTAATTAATTATATTCTATAAGGCATCAGCACCCAGACTTCAAGACAAGTGAGTAATTTTTGGAAGTACCTTCAGAATCTGGTAGCTGAAAATTGGTCTTCGGCCCGGGTTAGCTGGTATTCATACGTTACTAGTACGTACTAGCACTAATATTTCCCACACATTTGGTTCATGAGAAAATAAGTAAGGTCTGGCGGCCCTGGGATCTCAGTCTATAATAGCATGGAACAAATTGAAGTATTAAGTTGCCAAGCTTATAGAGGGTGACATTAAATTAGTTAGCGAAAGTAGTATGGAAAGCCGAACTTTTTTTCACATTTCGACCTTGATTTCTTGGGGAAAGTTGTTAACTTGTTAAGTTTTGTGGGATGATTGATATCCTTAGTTTTCGATAACTTATTGTAAATCTCCTAAACATTTATAAATAATTTAACTCTACAAACCAATAAACCAATAATTCATTTGTAAGCGTTATAATGTACACACCCTCTTTGATCTTCGAACAACAAAAGACCTATTAATTATTCCTCTAATTACTACCCATTGTGAACTGAAGCACCAATTTGACCATCTTCACTTCCATCATAAAATTTAGATACAGCTATTACGAAATGAAATTAATAAATTCGCAAGAGTAGTAGTATAACAAGGTGTTAATTTTACAAAATATACAATACAATATACTTCATTTGCACACAAAGACATACAGCACAATCAAAAGAACATAAAACATAGTGTACAACAAGGCGGCCTTATTGCTAGGTAGCAATTTCTTCCAGGTAACCTTAGGGTAGGACAGAAGTAAGATAAGAAGTAGTAGGTGGTGCATAAATATATATACTTAATACAAATATATGTAATATATAATATAAAAAATAATAATATATCTATATATATATATATATATAAATATATATATATCTATACATACAAGCAGCAAATTAAGGGAAAGTGTTAAGCAACGGAAAAAAAAAGCAAAGACAGTGAATCGAGAGCCTAGCTAAGGAACGGGAGGGGAGATTTGACTTGGGTTTTAAAGGAATCTATGGAGGGGGCACATCTTATCAATATTTCAGTGTACGAATATTATTGTAATATTATTAAGTACGTGTATACACGAAGGAAAAATAGGGGAAATAATTCGTGTAAGTATAAGCGGTTTTTTGCATAGTTCTAGGGAATGGTGTCTGAAGCAACATACTGAAAGTACTGATGGATGGGGGTGGAGCTAACGTGTAGGGGGCAGTTTAAAGGTTCCTTTTTAAAGTTTTTCATAAACAACTCGTAAACGGTGGCCCATAGCAAAAAAAAATATTTTACTCAAGTAATCTACACAAAATTCTCTACAAAAAGGTTTTGTACACTTTTTCGCTGGGATCAATATTTAAAGAGATATGAAATAAATAAGTTTATAAGGTAAAATTAGGTTTTGACCTAGACATTGATTTATTACTGAGCAGGACATTTTGGAATGTGTTGAGACACCTTTTAGAATGACCTATACATCCCAGGTAGGGTTGCCGAGATATCCTGGAAAAACTGCAATTTCCAGTAAATTATTCTTTCTTTCATATCTCATTAAACATTGATCCCAGCGGAAAAGTGTGCAGAACGTTTTTGTAGGTAATTTTATGTAGATTACTTGAGTAAAAGATATTTTTTTTTGCTTTGAGCCACCGTTTAAAAGTTGTTTAAGCAAAACTTAAAAAAGGGACCTTTAAACCACCCCCTACACGTTAGCTCCACCCCCATCCATCAGTACTTTCAGTATGTTGCCTCAGACAATATTCCCTACAACTATGCCAAAAATCGCATAAACACGAATGATTTCCCCTATTTGGCAGTTTTTGATTTTCGTGGATTGGATCACAATAAGTATATCCTTCGCGAGTTCTCAAATCTTAGACCAAAAACGCTC